>CAJPEX010002340.1:0-41110 GCA_905338405.1 Notodromas monacha
GAATTTATAATTTTACATGAGTCACTGAAGAAAGTTAAGAAGATTTCTCCGGAAGAGCGGCAGTTTCAAATTATACCCGAACGAAATTCACAGTACCGCAAAATTGAATTTCGGACTGACTTTCCGTAACAAATGCTCGTCACACAAAGGGATTTCGCGTTGAGTGTTTCTCTCGGCTTCTGAAGTATAATGACTGGGTTATTTGCAATGCAAACATTTTGGTTTTCGCATATTCGCATGAAGCTTTATTAAATTAAAATCTGTAAAAGGAATTTCAGTCGCATGAATGAAATGAATTCAACGTCTGCGAGTTCTATTAAAAGCCTGGTGAGGTGCAAGTGCGACTATTTATGCAAATGTCGTTAAAATCTCGACAATTGACTATTCAAGGAAAATTTACTTGAAACCAACAAACGTATAATCTTAATTATTTTTCGTACTTGCTTTAATATGTCATCGTTTTGCCGGTGTTTTGAAAAGTTTGAATCGGATTTCACTTGATTTTCTAGGAGGAAATTGTGCATGATGGAATTGTTTCTCGGATTTCGGGTGCGCGTCTTATGCGTGGGGATCTGCGGGTTTTTAGTCGAAATTATTTCTCAGTGCTTTCATACGTCATCATTTGGCTGTGCTTTTCAAAATGTTGAATCGGATTTCACTTGATTTTCTAGGAGGAAATTCTGCAATACTCTATGTCATTTTCCCTCGGATTTTAAATGTGCGTCTTTATTATGCGTGGATATCTGCCGGTTTTTTTTTTTTACATAATCATTTCTCGAAAACGTTGGTACGTATTTTTAAACGAAGGCAGGTAAATAATGTCCTGCTGGGGGTAAATAACGTTATTAATAAACGCTACGAAGTAAAAAATAAAAATAAAATAAATAGAGTTCCATCATCGGCAGGAATAATGCAGGACTTATATTGCGACTCACACTTCTTCTTCTTGGAAAAGATGACGTCCGAGACCTGGGACAAGAGGATGGGCTCCTCCATGACGAAGATGACCCGGTCCCGGTTGACCTGAGTGAGGACGAGCACGTCGCTGAACAGCATGGCCCAATAATCCTTGGCCGCGTGGCGCCCCGACACCTTCCACAATTGACCGCCGAAAATCCACTTGCGGCCCGGCACGCTCAGCTTGAACGGCTGCAGCGTGTTGATGAACACCAGCCGACTTTCCAGGTCCTCGATGCTGAGGAAAGGCAGGGTCTTGTGCTTCATGGACGCCGGCGGCTCCATCAGCCCGGTCTTCACGTTGATCTCCTTATAGCACTCCTGTGGGAGAATAAAAAAGGGGGCGAGGAATATTTGTACAATGGTATATACTGTATATATATATATAGAAGACGAATCCTTTCTTATTAAAAAAACAAAAAAGAAATAGGTTACAGGGTGTTGACAAACAATTGTATAGTGCAATTACAAAAAAGTGAGATTTGGGTTATCTTATGTTCATATCCCACGCAACATCTAGAATCAAAATTTTAATAGTCAAATTGACCCTTGTGCAGAAAGTTCAGAGGTTTTTTTTCAGATTTTGGGTGCAATAAATAGCACATGAAATAAAATGAAAAATAAATAAAAAGACAGTGGGTGCAGGGCAAATTCAGGAAAAATCCTATTATTTTTTATATTCTCCACAGAAAAAGTTTACTCAGAAATATACAAAATTTTTATCTTCAAGGCTCACTTTTTCCCCCTGGCCTGGTGTTGTTCCCTCATTCAAAGATTTTAATCTATAAGCTTGAAAGCCAGGAGCTCAGGGTGAAGGGCCTATAGGAAAAGTCCAACTTGAAACTTCATCTCAGCATTTCTTCATCTCCAGAAAAAATCCAACTTCACTCATCCCCGCATGGCAGGGGTTGCATAACCTTGAGTAAAAATTATATGCAGGCCCAACCACAAAAAGTTGGACATAGGCCTGATGGGATGGAAAAGGAGGCTGCTGTCATCCAAGGGTTAAATGAGAAAAATGCTATATTTATAATCACATGAATATGGTGCCAAGGCATTCACTTTCAAAATCTGTATCCTTTTTAACTTTAGAAATCCAAGGAACATTCCTGAGGATAACGGAGGAAGTTATGTTGGTATTTTTTTAGGTGGTATTTTCTATCCTCTTATTGGCATTCAGAAGAGGTTTGAGCCCTTGGATTTCTAAAATTACAAAAAATTAGAATATTGAAAGTGAATACCTTTTGTCACTATTTTTATGTGAATAGAAACAGAATGGCTCTATGGCTGTCCTACTAAGGGATTAGCATAAATTCCCTTCAGACAAGGAATAATCTGCGAAGAATAAGTGGAAAAAATTATATGCAAAAACAAGTTTTGAAAAAATGTTGAAGTTGTTGCACTGTGCCAGTTGTTGCTATCTGAGTTATTGGGGAATCATTTCAATGCATCAATTAAATTTGTATCTTGAAACCCCTCTATGCTAGCAATTCTTCATCAATGGCTTTATACAGGCTGACTTTCTCGGAAACTATCTTGTCTACCATGATATACTTTGTATGATGAATTTCTGTGGTCCATTATAAGGTTCTTTCCATGATGATTTAAAGGTTCGTATAACGAAAATCTCTTGACAACAAACGTTTTTTCGGGCTCCTTCAGTTTCCTTTTGTAGAAATTGTCCATCAGTATGTGCGGCGTATGCAGCACTCATTTTTATGAATTGATTTTCGCTAAAGTCCAAGAGAAACCCGGAATAAAACATTTTTATTTGCAAAAACACACACTTCAATGTACCAAGCTGAAAATTGCATCCGCGTGAAGCAAAAATCTCGGTGGGAAATTACTTGACCGTGATAAACTCAAAAAATCGGAAATAAAAATCCAAGGAATCTCTCATGTTTTTTTCAATATACAAACATGTTAAAAAATTCGTAGTGGATTTTCCCTTGAGTTCAAGGCTTTTACTCCATGAAGTTTACGCTGAAAAGAAATTTTCGTCGACTTCCTATAGCTTGTGATTCATTTTTAAACAAACTCCGAGTAATCTCACCCGAACAAGCCTTCGTCGGGGGTCACAATCTCGCATACTTTAATCTAGCCTCAGCACCAGAACCCACGTCCTTGTTCCAAACTCTGAAGTATATCAGGAATGGGATAAAGCTGTATCGAAAAGCCACCAAGAATGACGACGCTCGAGGGCACTCATTCTCCTCATACATCCGGCAGTCTTTGATATCAAAATCCAGATAGCATTATATAGCATCAAAGGAACGGCAAAATAGCACAGCTGCATATGCTCAGATTCTAAAGGTGGAAACCGGAAGTCGGTTCGCAGTATTCGAGATGGCGAGCAGCTTTTCGGGATGCAGCATATCATGCGTCTCTCACAAAAGACATTCGCATCCGTTCAGTAGCACACAGAAAAGCGAATAAAATGAGAAAAACCGAGCATAATAGATCATTTATATTCCCTTTTCACCCTTTTCTGTCCCTTTTATCGTGCTTCCGTATATATATACGTAGTATTTGGTAAGGCATTCATCAAGGCATTGCAGAAATAGTTCGTCTCCTATATACTGCATCCCGTTCTTCCTTCAGCTAATTTGTGCATGCCAGTCACGAACGAAGCCACTGGCGCTATTTTTTTCCCCCAATCCCTCCGCATACATTTCCCAAACAACGTGTGAGTTCTAATCCGACTCGGACTGATTATTCCCCGAATAAGCTAATCTAGTATAGGGTGATTCGAAAGAGGAAAACAATACAATGTACAAACAAAACCGTGGCAGCGGTCTATAGAGAACCCTTCAGGTACGACGTTGACTCGTGAACCCTGTTCGCTGGTGCATCAGAATATAAATAAAATAAATAGAACAATCAAAATAGCACACCCTGGGCTGAAAAAACTGAATGATAACACAACGTATACTTAATTTTACAGCACTGGAAAACACTTGCAAGTAATTTGAAAATAAAGACAGAAAAAAGCCGGAATTTGAACTTTTAACGCATGGGACTGCATAAAAAACATGTTCGGTTGTTTGATGGACAAATCAAAAACAAATAAATCTACTAGATTTACACTTTGAGTAGGCAAGAAATCGACGGGGGGGGGATTTTAAATGTGCCTGTAACTGCAAGTGGGTGACAAAAATGATAAGTAAGTTGAAATTAGTTGCTTGTTTAATCAATTGAAAGAATATTCTGTTGAAAAATTTTATTTGGAAAAAATTAATTCCATTCAGAAGAACTTAAATCAAAAAATGAAGTTAGAAAAACTGAAATCGGGTCATTTCAAAGGAAACATTTTCTGCGAATTTTCAAGAAAAAATTCCTACGAACACATCTCACTCGAGGGTTTGTTATTATCTAGTAATTATGATGATGATATCAAAATAAATCTTAATAATTTTTCGCATTACTGTATACCGTGGGTATAACACCAGACCCATATTTGTATTTAGCTTGATGACTCTCCTCAGCAGCAAGCAATTCCTGAGGGGGCTCTTACATCAATATGATAATTTTAGGCAGTTCAATTATTTAATTTTGTGTTTTTAGCCTAATTTTATCACTAATCACACTCCTGAACCCATTTCTCTATTACGTCTCTATTGGTTCAATTCCACTGTTCATTAACATTTTTCAGAGAAAAATGGATATGAAAGAGCTGGGATTATTTTTCTGGGTGAACCAGAATTAATTTCTTTACATCTGAATTGTTTGTTATAACCCATGGATGGTGGAGAATTCATTTCTATCTCAGACTATTCTTAATTGGGCCTTCATTTCATTTTCACCCAATAATGCTATGAAACCCCTATACAGGGTGGGGATAAGGGAAAAAAATCAAACTGTATTTGGGTATAAAAAACTACTGGAATTTTTTGAATTTGGACCTTTTCTTCATAAAGAAAAGGTCCAAGTGAATTCTAAACCATGGTCCTGGCTTTCAAGCTAAAACTCAATCTAAGTTGAGTGGGTGGGGGGCCACAAGCCTAGAGAAAATACTGAGCCTAAAAGATACAATTTTTGGAATGTCCTCGTAAAACTTTTCCGTGAGAAAAATGCACAACTTTTTTTGGACTTCCTCTTGCACAAACTGGCCTGGTTTTTTCTCGACCCCATCATATTCACAGCAGCCCACGAAATTCGCACCAAAAAAGTCTGACATTGCTGCAAAAGGACTATAAAAGCAGATTTTGTTTATGTAGTTTTGTTTATGAGAAGTGGAAGGGGTCAGACTTCTATACTCATAGCCACATACAACCTGCCCAAGTGTCGTTTCTGTGCTGTGGTCGCAACTGGTTCGCGTGATCAATGCGTATAACCCGCCATCGAGTCGAAAACGCGTTAGTGAAAGAGGATTAAAAGACTGTTCATTTTCCAGGGATCCTCGCACGGAATCTTCCTCGCTTTCAGAAGAGGAGGGGAGACTATAAGCGACTGGTCGGAAAAGGAGGAGAAGGACGTGGAGATCCCATTCATCAACGCCCCAGTGGAAACCAATTCCGAGTCCTGTCAGGATTTTGCGATTGAGCACTAGGTGGAAACTTCGCGGCGCCGGGGACGGGGCAATCGATGTTTCATTTTCCACGGTCATGGAAACCTTCGTCTCATCGTCTTTTGCCGTTCTCCTCTTTATTTACTGCATGCTGCACTCTCATTCGTCTTTTTTTCCCTCCTCTTATATATATATATATTTTTTTTTTCAAGTTACTGAATGTGTGTCTCGGGATTTCACGAGATTTTTTCGCCGCCCCCACACACACACCAGCGAGGCTTCCTGGACAGTCATGTTTCCGACGTCGACGAGTCCCTTGGGTGGAATCGAAAGATGGATCCAATGTTGCTCTATGATGAAGTCTGGGATCCAGTGATCCCTGGAATGGCTTCAATTTTTTTCTTTCGTATGTCATTCAGCGATGTTGCCAGCAGGGTCAAACGACGCGAGACACTTTTCCAAAATTTATTTTTTTAAATCGCTTTCAATAAAGACAAACAAAAAATGATCCCGCACGGAAAAGTGACGCAGAAATATTTTATGATTCATACGTGTGATGCACAGGGCGAAGTACAAAAATAATTTGATTTATGTCGTCATGCTGGAAGAAAATGTTTGCTTCCGTAGTACCGCATACGAACAGCAACATTTTTTTGCGTTTGCGCACAAAAAAAAGTTAATTTTTCTTACCTGGAGTTGTGACAAAGATATAATTATTCAGTAGCCAGATATGATCACATCCCAAGTGTTGAAATTCGCTCCGGAATCGTTCAATTTGTGAATTTCAAGTCCACATATATCCGAGGAAGAAGAATGAACGATGTTGAATCATCGAATGTTATTCAAAAATAAATTCATTTTCAGCCAAGTGATACCCTCATTATTTACGCACATTCTTAAAGCAATCCAAACATCTTCCTCCATCGACAGGAAGATAAATGTTCTGAGATTTTAAGGGAGCTCGAATTGATAGATTTTGACCTTCTGAAGCACATCATTTAGGACTAAAACCCTTGAAGTACATGAGTATTTCAGATAATCCACGTTCTTTCGTGCGTTAATTGTGGAATAAAAGATCGGATTTTAGATTCATTTTTTTGAGGCCATTTCCCCAAACCAAATTTTATCAATATAATAAGTTTTTAGAACAAGATTGTTTTCGCTCCGGGTTTTTGGGATGTTTCAGCCTGATTCATCAATTCTGCCAGTTCATCTTTTGAAATCAGCGATTCAGTCTATTGTAATTCATGAGCAGATGATCTTTATTATTAATACAGTAGCTTGCTTTTTTCGCCGCATGTTCTCGTGTTTTCTTGTTGAAAACTTGTCCAAATGCTGGCATGAATAACTTAATGAAACCCCTCAGGCTTCGTATATCCCCTCATCTTCCTCAAAGTCCCATTTCACACCCAGAAACACTTAGTTATAAGTACCACGTAAGGGTTTCCAAGTGGATTTTCTACTCGAATCTCACAATTGTAACAAGTAATTCCTGGTGATCGCTCGTCGTCCGTCTGCACCTATACCCTTATTATTCTGCTTCCCAGAAATTATCTGCAAAGGGAAACTTCAGTCATCTCTGAATAGATTACGAATTCAGAGTGGAAAGAGTAGGTGGAACGACGAGCTGGCCGAAGATTAAACAGCCCTACGGCGGCTTTTCATCATCAAAAACTCGACAGCACACGGGGGTCGGCTGGTATGTATATGGCGTCGACAAGCTTTCAATTATTTGCAACCCCTCGTTTAGAAACCGTATATCCGTGATATCATGCACCCCCTCTGCAAGTATACGTTATCTTACTTTCTAGGCTCTGGTGTCCCTGGAAAGACAAACCAGGTGGCGAATGGACAAGCGCGTGAATTCCAGAGAGAAGTTAAGTGGTTTGGTAAAAAAACGAGCACAACTTCAAATTGTTTACTGTTTTCAGAGCTATTTTAAAACTGATAACAGATCCCTGGGATCGCTTCTGAATAAAAACGTCATTTCCGGTAATTTCAGACTGGACACGGTAGTTCTTTGGTGTCCTATCCGTGCAGAAAAATTAAGTCTTTTCAGAAACTTTCATATCAATGCACACATTTTTTCAACGACTTGAAAGATCACGCGGGAAACATGCAAATCGAAAGGTTCATCCAATTTCAGTAGAATCGTATAGTTCATTTCCACAATTCCAGTTTCACAAATGGAGTTAAATTGCTGGAATCGACCGGAATGCAGAAAAATTGCATTCCTGTGGACCTTTATTTGGCACTACCAGGAATCCATCGCTTATTATTGCTTCAAGACGCGTAATCCGCTCATGGATTTTCTTCGAATCTGAGAAAATCGGGATTTCGCTTCCGGAAAATACCCCCGAAAGCTCATTGAAAAAAGCAAGAATGTTCTTCCCTTGGAATATTTATTTCGACGAAAGGCATTCGTGGGATTGCTTTAAATTCGCATGGTGTAAAATTAAGCTTATCAGCGACAGCCACGCGTCGACCAGCAAGACACGGATAGCATCCGGAGATTAAATGATGAAGCAGCATCAACAAGCACTTCCGTGAATGATCAATTATAATGAGCTAGGATACGCACGTGCACTCCTTTCTGCCCTCATTCCACATCAGTAGCTATATTCTGTGTAGTAAAAAGCACACCTCTGTTCTGCAGTCTAATTCTACGACTGACGTGTGCAAATGAAATGGCGCGAGGCTCACGAGTTTCCGGGAATTTTCGTCGGACTCAAAGCGATGTCATCTGGTATGTGCGTGTCTTTCAGACATGAGATATACTCGAGTATTGCATGAAAGTCTTACGCACTTTTGAATTAAAATGTAAAGTTCATTCAGTCATCATTCTAGCGTCTGCGGATTTCATCAGCAGAAAACATTGGGTTCATCGCAGAGAGTACATTTTTTTAATATCTGTGTATAATAAATGGTGAATATGAACTACGAAGGATTTTCTCATTAATTCAGAATTTTATTAAATTGGCGGTGACGACCATGCAGCCCCATACTGATGTGAAATGTATTGAAAAAGTGACGAGCCGTGTATGTTACCTTTTTTCTTGCATCAAGAAGTCATTCGAACAAATCCCGGACGTCCCTTTCTCAAGACGTTTTTATAATTTCCTCAGTTTTATGTACAAGCAATATTACGTAAAGTAGAGAATAAATCAGTTAAAATCACGGCCATATGGATTGTTTGATGGTAAATGAACTGTTTAGGGTTCCAAAGTATGGTAGATTAATTTAAAGATGCTCCTGTATGGAATTGCATTCTTGTTCAAAAATCAACTTTATGAAAATTGATATGACAAATACTTGCTGGTTTTGGCAGAACTTGTTTTGATTCTTTAAGTAGCTTTCATCCAACAGCAAAATACCATGTTGTACCTCAATAAATCAAACCTTTATAAGGCAACCCCCACAACAAACATGAGTCTTTTCCCAGCAAATCAAAACTCTCTAACTCAAAATTTCTCCAGTTCAAATATATATTTTGCTCGTCCTTTGGAATTCAAATTAGAGAATTTCAATTGTGATACTGTTGTGTATTTACTTCATTTGCACCTTTTTTCTCAAATTTCAGAAGAAAAAAAGGGGTGCTTGTCATAAGCAGGTACAAATTTTTCAAGAAGTTTTAGGCAGTTACGTGTGCATTATACTTAATTTTAATGGAGAACTTAAAAACAAATGTAACAAGAAAACTTCTTTGTACTGAAAAAGTTGAAAATTGATCCAAGTTTTGTTCAATTCATGTCTATAAAGTCAAATTTTTTGAATTTATTTTCAAAATTTTGTGACTTTAGATTCACTAAAAATTGGGGTGCATGTCTTACTTGGGTATAAGATTTTAGCCAAATTTCCACCTGAAAATAAACCCCTGTGTGCGCCTTACTTGAGGGTGCGTGGTACTTGAGTAAATACGGTAATTCCAAACTTAATGTATTTTTGGTTGTTCATTATGGGCTATGTTTTTAAAATTTTGAAAACAGCCCATCACTTGTGCAATTCAGCATTATTTCATGATATGTGGGATCCATGCAGGCGGAGTCAGGTTTTCTCAAAGAATAAATAAATGCAGGGCATTTTGTAAATACACCGCAAATATGTACATAAATACATTTTGTGATCTATTTACAAAATACAGTATCGTGCATTCATGCACAAATTGACTCGAGGAGGTACTATTCAGCAGCATGTACTCCAAACTTTCTCTCTCCTAAAAAAAAAAAAAAAAAAACAAAACAAAAACCTCCACACCCATGTAGCCTTATACAGTATTCGACTCCTCCGTATAATTCGCTGATGCGGTCAACACTGCTGAGAGATGAACACACAGGAAAAAAAAAAGAAACATTTTCACAGAGACCAACGCGGTGCTCATGGCCCAAGATGAACGAAGCAGCATCAAGGGATACACTGAGAGGAAACAGGGTGGAATAATTGAGTTAATATCGGGATACATGAGGCGGAACGGGACCCAGGACTAGGAGTCGACATTCAAGCAGTGAACCAGAATTCACGGGCGCCCTTATGTGCTGAGCAAATACCTCCGCCGCGACGCCCCCACAGTTTTCGTTTTTTTTCGGGCTCTATGAGCAAACACAAGCTTCCATCGCAACCCTTCCATTTTTTATTTTGTGGCAGTAACATTGCCTGTATTATGTGGAAAAAAAGAATCGAAAGGGAATCTAAATTTTGGCACATTTCGAGGGCATAAACTGATTAGCTCACCCAAACACTGGGGGAGTCGAGGCCTCGAGGACTAGTTTCTGCGTTTGTATTATCTATATCGAAAAAGGAATCGAAGATAAACATGTTTCCTCTTACAAAAAAAGAGCGATTTTCTATATTCGGGCTTTAAAACACAAGCTTCCACCGCAAGCCTTCCATGTGTTTATATTTTTCCTTTTGCCAGTAATGTTGCCTTCATTATTAGGAAAGAGAATCAAAACGGAATCTGAATTTTTCGCATATTTGGATTGCCTATAAACATATTAGCTCACCCAAACACTTGAGGAGTATAACGAGTACGGTTTATGCGTTTTTGTCTTCAACGTAAATATGAATCGAAGCGAAATGTATTTCCTTCGGGCAAAAATAGCGCTATTATAAAATATTTTGTTGAATATTTCAATTCATTTCATTGAGTTTTGGAGGAGTGTTAATTTAAATGAAAATTCAAGCATTTATTTCTTGAAGCATTGTGGCTGCAACAAATCACTGATATAATTCAGCGCTACAAAAATTGTCTTCATTTTTTAAAATACAAGAACAAAAAATAGTTATTTTTAAAATTAAAAATTAAATAATTTACATGTAATTTCACATTCAATCACGATGAGCGTGTTATTTTTAACTTCATGAATCAACTTCAGGATCATAACGGCGAGAATATATTTGCCAGTACGATATTTTTCAAGGGTAAACAATTTCCTTGGGATATTAACTCAATGCAAGAAGGGTTCGTTAAATCCTTTGAAGCCTGTACTAATCGATTCAACCCGTGCATTGTCATACAGGACCAAGAAAGGATTTCATTTCGTAATGTCGGGTCACATTTATATTTGGATTCAGCAAACACTTCATTTCCAACACACCTTGCAAGGATGTTTGCTCTGATTTGAAAAGCATTATAAAGCTCAGATTTTGGGTAGCGTGAGAAAATTGTTTTTTATGGATGTACGAAAAAAATTGTCAGAATACGAATTGATTCATATCATTCGATCTCTCAGCCTCTGGAAATGATTTCAAATTTGTTACGCCGGAACCCTCGGAAGAACCAGCAAAAAGACGGTACACATTTTAAGGCGTACCTTAAGGCGTATTTTTGACTTGAGCAAATTTTCTATATCCATCATTCAAAATTCAAGAACAATATTAATATTCAGTTCCGTCATTGACATTAAATTTTGCGCGATCAGAACTTTGACAGCAGTGAAACAACACCGTCGAGCATCTTGACAATCTTCAAAAATGACTGATTTCAAATTGAAATTCGTATTCAAACGTCAAAGGATTTACGATAAAAACGGGAGGATGGAATGTAAACCTCAATTCAAACTTTCTTCTATGGTGTGCCTTTTCCATTTTCGACCTTCTCTCCGTTCCCTCCAAAAGTTGTAAAAGTTTAGAAAGAAAGTGTAGAATCTTCATACCATACGTCAACCGAGACTCCCACAGTATGAAGTATAATCAATGGATTGAACTTATGAATCAACCCGCGTACATACGGCCGGCCACAAATTCCAATTTCATGCCCTCAACTTCCAAAAATGTTGCGCTCTTTCAAACCTTCAGAAGACATCACCTTCCCATGAAGGAATGAAAGCAGTGGTATGGAATGCTTGATGAGAATTTTACGCATTAGTGACTAAGAAAATACACGCCAAGTTTCCCGATGAAGAGTTTGAAAGGAGCATGCTTTTAGTTTCGGATGACCTTTCAGGCGTCTCATCTATTAGCTCTCCACGATGTAAAAAGCAAATTCAAAATGCATGAAAACACATCTGAGCTGAAAAACCTATACTCTGAGAATCCATAAAAAGCTCGTCTAGAAATTCAAGGGGTTGCGTTTTCCGGAATAAGAAGAAAAAAAAACCAGATCGAATTCCTGATGCCCATTCGACATCCAGGTTCGACTTTCACTGCGCATTTTCGGTTATGGCCGACATCAGCCTTCTCTATATATACTGCTTCTTCTGCTGGAATAAAGTGCAAGAATAAGGTGTGGGGAAAAATAAGGAAATAAAAAATGAAGAAGGGGGGGGGGGAAGAAAGAAGGGAGAAAAACCCGCATTTCGCTGCCGGGGCGGGATCGAAGCGTCAGTCAAACTTCTCTCAGCTAACCGGATCACGGGTCCCTCCAATAATGGAATTACCCCGGAGGTGCGAGCAACCACCGTTCAACCAAAGACATAGGAGAATAAAAATAACATAGACCCGAAAGAAGGAAGAAAAAAAAACATGGAAGATTCGGCAAGATGACGCCAGCAGAGCAGGAGGCGAAGCCACAAATCCCACAATCAAATGGGACGAAGAAATCCCGCCTTCAAAATGGAGTCAACCAATCGAGATCCGCCGCGTCAATTTATCCGCCTTGCCCGCGCAACCCCGCCGGCGATTGGATTCGAAATGAAAAGAAAAACACAAGAGAAGAGCAGGTTTTTTAAAGACGTCTCTGCAGTATATACACTTCAGCTTCGTTAAAGAGGGTCTCAAACTTGAAATTAGATCAAGGCACGAACTTCCGGTTCAATTGAAATCTTTCGGCGAGATTGACAAAAGCCGGTAATGAGGTTTTCAGTTTCTTTCCTCCCCTCCTCGGTTTCACCCGACGACAAGAGGTTTGCTCATCTAATTAACGACGAAGTTCTTGAGAATACGCTGATTTTTCGTGAAAAGGGTGAGATGAACATGATTACACAAGTTTTCCGAACCTAAAAAAGAGAAAGAAAAAAACCAGTAATATCCCACCTTATTTGTCTGAAAAGGCATGTTGAACCTGGGCATAAAATCGAGATTGAATCTTGTTGTTTTTTAAACATGTATAAAAGCATTGACTCGAGTTCGTACGGATTTTTGACACGTTCTTTCACTGATAGCAAAGCTGGACAGTTAATATCCTCAATGTATAGGAAAATATTTCAAATTGATCGACTAGCGCTGAACACCGTACATGGCTCAGGGTATTTAAGATTTGGCATTGAATATTTTTATAAGATATTGAATACTTCCTGGAGTTTTCGACTTCAGATATTTTCTTGAAAAAGATATTCTTTAAAAATTCAATAATTTTTTTTTCAAAGCACGACATTATCCCTCAATCCTCAAAGATATTCAATAAATTTCACTGTAAAATACCGCTGTGTTCGAAGAAAGTCGCGATGATAAATTTGTCAATCGTGACACAGTGGAAAAACAGACCTTCCATTAAATTTATAAAGCAACGACCCAGGAATAATTTCTTTATAAATAAAAAAGGAATACAATTCGAACAAATCCTAAAGTGAAGTCTTCCCTTCGGGGTAACTCGGGTTCCCTACTTATCATCATCCTATAAATCCCAAAAATAAATTCCGGGATTCGCTTTAAATTCCTCTCACAAGTTTTCCTTCTCTCGTGTGCGTTTCCACCACTCTTTGGGTAATCCGAGTTTTGTTGCCCAACTGCGAAACGAAATCTGCTCAGAAATGCGAACAAATCCGACCGAAGGAAAACTTTTTGCTCGTGCTGTGCGAATTCTCCTTGAATGCATTCGGTGGAAAACATAAGTGGCTGCTTAAACCGAGACTTGAGAGAAAAAGCTTGTCTGCTGCTCTTCAAACAATCATTCGAGTGACAAGAGAGAGCATTTTTCTCTTAGCCGAATTTACTCAAATCTATAACGGCTTGTAAATATTGTGAGCAATCCGAATTCGAATGAAAAATTGTGTATAATAATGATGCATCGAAAGTTTCTATGGAGGTCATTTGAACCTGTTCACGCATGATTAAGTGATTCAGAATGTTTGATATTTCCAATTAGCTCTTGAACTTAATTTAAAGAAAATGTTATCAACTCACCCTCAGCTTGTTGATTGAATTCTGGAGCAAGACCCAATCTTCATGTTGATTGGTGGTAAATCTTTGGATGCACAGCAGTGACAAAAGAAATCGACGGAGGTGCTGCGGAAAAAAGAGAGAAAGGAATTGACACGAATTCATTGAATGAACATAGAAGAATCCTTGTTCGACATTGGCGATTCTTATAGACCCAAGTGCACTTCGAAATAATCAAATTATTGCCATGCATTCACTTCTCGCTCAGCGAAAAAAGGTATTCGACATTCGCAACGAAGAAAATGCGGAATAATGTACTCTTCGATTAATTTCAGAAGGTGAATGCCGTTCAAGTCTTATATAGAGGCTTCCTTTTCTTTTGCACGTTAAAAAAATGTGGCGAGATATAAAAATTATTTCTTATTGCTGAATCCTAGAGAATGGTGAAAAAAAATACATGAATATTGCTTTGAAAATTTCTGCAAGATGAAGGGTTATATTATTCCTTTGTCTGCAAGAACCCATCAAGGATCAGACGTCAAGTTCTTTTTCTTTCTTTTCGTCTCGACCTTCGCAAGAGGCGGGATTGAAATCAGAACACAGCAGAGAACCGCATAAAATCGAGTGAAAATTTCCTGCTCTGTCTCTGCTGGGAAAGACAATTTTCTACAGCGAGATGAAAAGTTTGTCTGTATATTTGAAGAAAAGTCACAAACGCAGTCTCTTGTCTGGATCGAGTCCCCGGGGAGCCTCTGAACCACATCCGAATTCCGGAGAACCTACTGCTGAGATTTTCCTTTCACGAGCTTTTGAGAAGGAAAGCAGGAGAAAAACAAACTGGAAGCAATAATGTTACACCATGCTATGAGGTCTCCTTCGAATCTCTGGTTACATCTGTCATTCTTCTCAACCAAACTTTCTTCTTCGTCGTGTCAAGGAACCGAATTTATCACCAGAATGAAAAAAATTAAATTTTCCTCTGTAGTTGAGTTTTGCAGTAGAATCATGATCGCATCCCATAAAAATTACAAATAAATTATTGCATCATATTTCGGCTGTTGTGCTACTCCAAGACACATTCGAACCTTTGGCTAAATGTTATCGGTTAATCAAAATATATATGAACAGCTTTACTCCAGTGAAATTCACGCTCAAGACGACGGAGGGGAACGGAACCAAACTCTGATTTCTTCTTATGCATTCAAGAGTAGACTACTGTATCGTGTTTTCCCCACGGAAATTTAGAATTCTTGACGAAACAAAATAGAGAGCATATTTATCAGAATGTTTAAGAAACGAAGATTTACCTCGAATGGCTTATGAATGAAAGTGGTGATGTCAGGCTTTCGTTTTGGGATCGGTGGGTCCTCCAGGAATTTGATGAACTTGCGATCCCTCAGTTTTTTCGCCAGGACGGCGTCTGCCTGCTTCAACCCCAAGCAGTAGGTCCTGTAGGTTCTGCAAATCCTATCAATCTGAAAAACGACAAACGGAAAGAAATTAGTCCAGAGTTTTCAAGAAAAGGATGGAATACTTAGCATTTCCGCGAGGATATAATGAACTTCGTTAATTTCGCAAGACATACCTCAGTCTCTTCTTGCATAATTTTCGGAGAGTTAATTCTTGCGGAATTTACTCACCACTTCAAATATTCACCCTGAGACAAATTATTATTTTTTTTTTAAGGAGGAATTTTTCATTCCTTCAAAATATAGAGTCTTTCACTATTTCTCCATCATGAAGAATCGACGGTGAACCAGAAAAAAATTGAGACAGTTTTTGATCGGTCGAATATGCCATTAAGAAATTTTAAAAAATTAGACTGAAAACGTTCACTGCTTTTGCGTGTACAGTATATTGATTAATTTAGCATTAGCAGCCCGTTGATTTCCGCAACCAGCAAATGAACATTTTTCTTTTTTTTTTTTTTAGGTTTAAAGGAAGAATCAGTCATGCTCTATTTTCGCGTGACTTTATATCACTCACATTGAGTCATCGGGGAGAAAAATTTCCGTTATTGTGTAGCACAAAATTTATTATATTTAACATGGGCTTTCAGAAAATATTTCGATATCTTCTCTGATAGGTAAGCAAAATCAAGCATAGTCATTCCAGTCTTCGCGTAATTCAGCGTTTTTATACCTTAACAGGTCGCTTGTAGTAACCCGAGAAATTTCAGCGTGATGATTTCAAGCCGGGAATTTCTCCGTGTATTCCTGATGAATATATAATTGGACTATAGTGAATATTTTACGAATGTTCCACCGTAACTGTAAATATTGAAAGCTGAGCAAACAGTTGAGAAAATTTTCAACTTTTACTCTCGAAGAATCGCCTCAGATCATTCGCAGACGGCGAATCGTGAGGCTTTATATAAAGACCAAAAAGATGGAAACTTTCGCAGAAAAACACCCGATTGAAGCTGACAATTCCAATAAAAGATGGGAAAAAGTATCGTTCTGCATGATTTGAAATATTTCCGGCTCTTTCCTAGCTAGCTCACAAGCACATGTATATATATGGCCACCGTGTTTGCCCCATTTTCCACTAGAACCCGTATAGAAATTGTCTCGCGTTCCCCTTCGCCGAAATTCATCTCGTCGATACACCCCGAGGTCCCTTTTCATCTCATCGGAATCGTTACACTGCTGGAACCCGTCGGGAAGCAAAGACAATCATATTTCCTCCTATATACCACTCAAGACCTTCAGTTCAAATATGTACTAAACCCAAAAAAAGAAGAAGAAAAAAAAAAGAAGAAACAATTGCTCGAGGACAAGAACAAGCACGGGAGGAATGTTGTCAGAAAGACACATAAAAGAAAGCGAAAAAGGAAATGAAGTCATCGGGCGGCGCATTTTCCGCGATACCAAAACGTCGTTGGAGCGCCCCCTTGTGCATGCATATATTGCACTGCATGCATAATCAACCGGGGCCGGGGGGTTGCAAGCATTCCGCTTTTCTTGCCACCCCCTGCTGTTGTGCAGAAGACGCATGATGGAGGCAGGCATGCTGAAAGGGGAAAGCAAAAGGTACGAATGTGAAGACGAGGTGCTGGGGCCTCCTTGTCTTTCCATTCCGACTGCATGGTTCTGGTATCATTGGAGTGAATGAATGAGTGAGTGAGTGAGTGAGTGAGAGTGAATGAGTGAGTGAACCTTGGGAGATATTATCTTTATGCACACACCGAGTTTCTAAGGGAGCCATTATATCCATTTATTTATCTATGTGACACATAGGGCGAATCAATCATGGCACGGGCTTTTCTCAGTCATGATACCTTATTAGCAGTGCTTCCTGTACAGTGAGACCACGAGATGCGGACATAATTAATGCATAAAGAGTGTCCCTGAGTCAAAATATCCCAAAGTTGAGTCTCAGTTTCCCTTAGACTTACAATATATGAATTTTTAAGTAGTGTTTTTTGTGAAAAATACTCACCATAATTCCATGAAAATACAAATTGTCTCCCAATTTAAACTGATTCAATCAATATATTTAAACACAATATGGAAAGTTGGGGAATTGAATACTGATACTTCTGTACAGTACATTGAAATGTGCATGGACATTTTCTGTGAAAATAACGTTTGACTGAAAAAGAGAAAAGGAAGTCCCTTTATGCTGGAGGTAATTTTTTAAATTAGCTGAATGGATGGTAAATTGGTGAGAACTATGCCCAAGAACTTTTCTTACATCAATTTTAGGGTTGGAAATATCTGTTTCTTGTAATTTGGCCTGAAATGTATTAGCANCGAGACAATTTCTATACGGGTTCTAGTGGAAAATGGGGCAAACACGGTGGCCATATATATACATGTGCTTGTGAGCTAGCTAGGAAAGAGCCGGAAATATTTCAACTCATGCCTTGCCTTTTTTATTATTTTTTTCATGGGAAAATAAGTGTCCTTATGTCAAATTGTCCACATGTTGAGGTGAATGCATGTGGGGGTCTGCCTGGAAACAAATAATCTGAGGATCTTATAGAAATGTTTTTCTGATCATAATAATATGTGAGAGATGTTGAAGGCATGTCACAAGAAAATGTAATCAAATGAAGACATGACTGATGCTGAGGCACAATTTGTAAGAAAATACAGTACAGATGGACTTTCGCCGCAATGAAATTCTTTCTGCTATGATTTTGATGATGGTCCCTTTGAATTTTGCTGTGGGGAGAGTTCACCTATGTACATGTTTTAAAACACATTTTATGCGTTAACCGAATTTCCTTGTGTAGATTTTTTCACATTTCGAGGAAAAAAGGAATGTGCGTATCATAGGCAAATGTAATTTTTTTCAAAATTTCGAAAGTTCAGGTGCATGCTTGATTCTCATGGACAAATTTTCAATCCATTTCTCCAAAATATTCAAAAACAAGGATAAAAATGGCAATAATTGAATATAGACAAGCCATTTAAAACTGGATACTAATGCAAATTCTGTAACAAATACGATTGAATTCGACTTGGGTCAAAACTCAAATTTTGATATGTTTAATTTTTTAAATACTGACATTTTTCAGTCGCTGAAAGGTATTTGCGCATCCGAATACCCAAGTAAATAGGATAAATTTCCCAGTGAAATATTTCCAATCCGTAATGCTGCAGTAGTTTTAGAAATATTTAAAAAGCATTATATCCAACGTGAAACTGGTCTGGATCAGAAATCGAAAAGCTTTTCAGAATTCCAACGCCTAATTTCTTTAGTGCTGGAAGTAATTTCCAATGTTGTTTAACTGTAGAGTGTAGACACTAGGAGAGAAAAATGCTCTCATGTTACGAATAAAAAAATTTAAATGTTTTTCAAAGCTTTATACCTAAAACAAACGAATAGGTGTTCATCTACTGATATCTCGGATGAACAAATTACTGGTTTACGAATTGCAACTATCAATGTATTATTCAACTACTGTATTAAGATCAATTATTGATGACAAATTCGAATGCTATTTTTCAAAAATATATTGCATATGGTTTGTAGCATCAGGATTCAGATTCAAGTCGAATTGAAAATTAAAACAGGACATTTCATGTATGCAGTGCGACATCAACCATTACGTGTTTTGCTCGAAAATTGAACTTTTTGATATAGTCAACGCAGTATCTAAATTCCATATATGCAGGAGGAGCTCGAGAAAGTTAGTGGATTGATACTTGTAGATTGAGGATTCGAGTAGGAGTGTAAGTTATTGGCCCAGTGAAGCAGCAGCAAGCAGCTGCTCGTCGTCGCTGCCAACTCCGAATTTTTGAGAGGAATGGGTGCGCAAAATCCGGCGAAGCGGAACGCAATTATGCATAAGTTGACAGATAACAAAAAAGGCGTTGGTTGGTTCGATTCCGTGAATATAAACTCCCTCTGAGGCGCAACACTTATATGCTTCAATATCTTATACTGCAGTGTATATATAGTGAGGCTTTTATCATGAGAGCTATCGAAGCATAATTAACGATCTTGTTGCTCAAGATGTTTTCAGTCAAGATGTTAGTCTATATCCATACGAAATGATTTATTATAAAAAATCGGAGGTATGAAAGCAATATTTATGCCAGTGCAAAGCTCAGAGGGAAAAGTAACCCTGGCAAACCCACGTTCGATGAAGGCTTTTTGCAAATTGTGCACAATTTTATTGCCTTTCAATTGGTTTTACAATGCTAGACCTAAAATTACCTTTATTGATGCAAAATCTAGAGAAGATGACTATTGTAGATTGTAATTAATTTTAAATATGCTCCCTTTTGGCAAGTGCACCTCAAACCAGGTATGCTTAGTACATTGGTGAAATCATGTGACTTCTTAGCAAACTTTTTTAGACTAGCTTCATTTCCTTCTTCATATGATACTCTTCAAAAATTCCTATGATCGACTCTGCTCCTTCTCAGAGTGTTCTTTCACCACTAAAATCAGAGAAGAGATTTGGGTCTTTTTATCATTTTAGGGAGCTGTCTCTGGCAGTCTGGGGTCAGGGGAATGGTTATGACATTAATAATCTGAACGAACAATCTCTCCTAGTAACAACATTTCCATCGCTGATTAATATTCCAGTTGCATCTAGCAGCATATATATTATCATAAGAGAAAGAGAAACAATAAGGTTGTGGTGCTGCGCTGCCATCCCACATTCATGGGCATAGGTATGCCTTATATTGGGGCAACCAGCAGAACCTGGAAAGAGTTTAGAAAAATTTGAACATTTCTGCCAGGAAACTTAGCACATTGACAACAATTTTGCTTGATGAGAAAGCTGGTACCCAAATGATAATTTTTTTCAGCTATCAAAATTTGGATGCGTAAAAAATTAGTCGGCAAACATTTTAAAAAACACCTTGGGCGAGATGAATACAGAGAGAGACATTTTTCCTTCAATGCTATAATTCCAGCTTTTAAGCTATGAAATAATCATAAAAAAGGTATTGAATTATATAAATTCAGTCATAGGCTAAAACATAATCCTTTAGAACAATGCCAGATTCTTCAATTTTATTTTAATTCGTTTTTCTCAAAGTTTTTAATTTTTGAAAAGAAGCGATTCTTCAGATTTACACGACGGAAATTTGAAGTAAATACCGTATGAATCCAGCGGAAGTTTATTTAATAAAAAAGACTTAACGAATTGTTTATTTTGATACTTCGTGCCCAAGCAGACCTTTTATTGCAAAATAAATAGGCAATGTCCACTGGAACATAAGTTTCCCATATACACATGCAAAGCTCGAACGGAATCTGAGAAAATTTTAAATTACTACGCACATTTGATTCAGCTTTCGATTAATATGTGCAACAACAAAGCCAACAATAGAAAATCAACCAGCCAGGGTTCGTTCCCTGAGACCCTATAACCCCTAAGGCTATTTTAAATCCATTCACGTAATCTCCGTGTTATTCCCGTGTATAAAGAGAATACATAACGTCATTTGAAAACATAAAATACTTGGGTTGCTTACTTCAACTTCAATCCGCGTAGATCAAGGATTTTATTGATTAATGCAAATCATGAATAAACGGTTGATCAATAGCTGATTGTTGAATGCATAAAAGGTACAGTATTCCATGACCTCATATGCTTTGCTTAATGCATGAATCTCAATTTTGACGAAAAATAGTCAGCATTTATAGGGTAGTCGAGTCTCATCGCCAAAAATTACCTCAGCAGATTTAAATACAGTGCCACGATTAAATCTAGTAAGTTTCGATAATATCAGACCAACACCGTAACTGATTACAAATATAATTTGTCAGCAATAGCATAATAATCAATTAATAAGGGTTTCATGCTTATTCTATAAAAACAAAGAGTTTCTATTCGGCTCCTCTGATTTTTCATCGACTGATTCATAAGTTTGACGCAGGAGCGGAAAATCCAAACCCATTCCTCGCCTCCGTAAGATTACGGAGGATTACAGGCAAAGTTAGGACATGATTTTAATGCCAAATATTGAAGCCTGTCTGACTCTGAGAGGCGAGAAGTTTATACTGATCATCACGTACTCGAAGCACGTTGTTTCCCTTAGTAACAGGTAATGACAATCTTCGAAGGAGTCGCCTTCTCAGAATTCCACTGCTGGCACTGAATATGAGCAGGGGATCAACATTGATCCCCGACACCGACATGCCGTAATATCGCCCAGGGCTTCACCAAAGCTTGTTCATGCAAAATATGAATATAAACAATAACACTGACGACTTCTTATTGACGCGCTATATCCAAGAATGTTCTCTCATAAGATTTTCCCTGTCACGTTTTTTTTTTTATTTCCAGTCTGTGATTGAACCAAAGGAGTGGCATTTCTGGAAATCTCGAATTATATATCTTTAACCAAACAATTGAATTGCCTTATTAATGAAAAATAATTTGACATGACGCATCGAGTTGGCTTCGTTCATCCTTATTTTCGTCAAAATGCGGATTTCAGAATTATTCATGAATTTCGAAGCATATATAGCTTCATCTTTCGAATTTATAAATGAAGAGAAATTGAGTGTCGTGCTTCGGATGCGAAATTCTTTTGACGCAGACACTATATATATTGGGATTGAGGAAAATTAGTACTGTACATTTAAGTTTGAACACGGGGGTATTTCTTCTGAAATTCCCAGGGGTGAATTTGCATGTTCAGCGAAAGTTTCGTTGGCCATCAAGTGCCGAGGACGTGCGGTGGGGATTTGTCCGGATTTCCGGCGGGAAATCAGGGAACATGGCCCAGGGTTTTGCACTTTCTCGCATATTCACGAGAGCAAAACAAGGGGCGAATGCATATATGTGGCCCATGACTCTAAAAATCACGTTTCTGCTTAGAATATCCTGTCAGGAAAGCGACGGGAATAAAAAATAAAATATTTTCCCTTATATATATGTTTGCACATTTTCAGACGTGGTTTTTTCTTGCTTTTCAGCTCACGCCGTGAAGCGTCAACTTTAGTTTAAAAAAACCAAAAACCAGTCGAATGTTCAATCGCTGAATTCGGAACTTTTTCCAGTGACAATCAATAATAGGAATCTGTGAATCAGACGAGAAAAACGTTGATTACTTCAAGTTGTTTCAACGTAATCAATTTTTCACGCTGGATCAAAGAGAGAAAAAACGGATTGTTACAAGAACAAGAAATCGAATTTTCCAGATTTCAAAAACGCTTAGAGCTCGGGATAAAATTCTGTAGGAATGTTTATAAGAACAATGTGTTGAATGAATTAAGATCAGCTGTTACATTATTTCTAAAGTTACGTACTCTACTTATGAATGCAGGTGTCAATCGATTTTAAACAGGTAGAGTTTACAGAATTGTGATTATAAAATGATTTAATTTGTCGCCAGCTTTTTGTAAACCTCCACCTTCGTGTGATCATCGATTTGATTCCATCAGAATGAAAGAAAACTCGTTCGAGAATGTATTTTTGATTCAACGAATAAAAAAATTTTCCGAATGAGGGAAAAGTTTTTTATAATCGCCGATGGGAATAAATTATTGATAACAAAAGCACTAGCAGAAATTTATTTGAATTTTGAATATCTTTTTGGACAAATTGACTCAAAAGATCAGTCGCTTCATATTTGATAATTTTTTATGATTCGCAGCGTCTTGACTTGTACTGTTCGTATGAATTCTTCTATTAATTGAAGAAATCTGTGAAATTTACATTAACTCGAATCGGAATGATCAAATCGTTCTTGCGTTCATTTCTACTTCAAGAGCTCAAAACTCGGAATCCTGATTTCCACTGAAAGAACGTTATTTCAGATGAATACGGTTATAATTGAATCATGATTACAATCAGCAGGTTTTGCTTTTGGAAAAATTGAATGAAATTTCGTCGTTCTTTTGAAAGCAAATTTAGCTAAATTGTCGATGATGGCTCAAAAAGTAAAAATGGCGTCATGATGCCTTCGAAAACATGCTGTACTGCAGTGCATTAATGTTTTACACTCAAAACATAGGGTTCCTTTTAAGCCATCAATTTTTCATGAAAATAATCGCCTAAAACGTTGAAAAAGTCCTCCGAAATAACTTCGAAGATCGTCTAAGGCACGCGTATTGTTTTCAGCGACGTTTTACTCAATATGTTCTATGCACTGTATATTGCCAGCAGCTTGAATTCATGAATCTACTGCTGAACATGAAAAATGACAAGAATTGATTGAAACATGCTGGAAATCAGTCCGTTCAAGCGATATAACGTAAGTAGTACTTCTGCTGAACGCTGAAGTCATGTGAGAGAAAAAAGTTCGGATCCAAAAAACAGCACAAAAAACTAAAACGAAAGTTTCCGTTTGATGAGAAAAACTTCAATGGAGTATACTTCCATGATGACTCAAACATCTTTTCTGAAATTCGATTCCGCAGAAATTAAAAAAAAAACAGCAAAATTCTTGGTAACCTGGTTTGTTCTGTTCATAGGGCTTCAGCGCCAATTTTTATTTTTTATTTTTTTTTACTTTTTCGCTTGCAAAATATCCCTTTCACGACGAACAAGCCCGCTGCAAATGAGAATAACCCTCACCCTTTAAAATTGTCCCAATTGAAGCCCTGGGGTGAAATCGGCCTCCATCGTAATTTTCGAGGTCTTCTCTTGGCTGCTGCTCTCGGGTCACCCATGTCAAAGTCGATCTCCGATCGCCGGTGGGCACAACATATATATATATATATAACTGGCTGCTTTCTTTCACGGAAAAATGAATTCTCAGAAAGTTTCTTTTTCTGTGCATGCTTTCTTTCTTTCTTTTTTTGTGAGGGAAAACTGATGAGAATTTCGGATGGAAAACGTCAAGGAAGCCCCGCGGCAGCCGACTGCGGCTGGACAGGAAGCAAAGCCCGCCTCGCGAAAACCCCGCAGCTGAGAAAACCGCCATGAGAGAGGCCCAGGGTTGCCACCGGTTGGCGGTTCCCAAAAAACCCCCATCACGTTTGTTGGCATTGAGTCGACAACCCCGGGTTCGCAATCATCTCCCAAGCCCACCCTCTATACAAACTCCCTCGTCAAAGAGGGTGAGTCTCCTCCCAACTACTCATCTCCTCATTCAATCATTTTCGCAAAAGCGGAAAGGAATGTGATTACAAGTGGAAAATAAATAAAATAAAAAGTAGGGGTTTTGGTCCTTGAATTACTTTCTTTTCTGTTCAGGGATTCCGCGTGGGTTTGAGAACCCCCAGGGAGCTTGTTACTCAGCATTCAGGTCGGCTTGGAACTCAATTAGATCGGCTGAACACGATCCAGAATTTTTGTTCTTCCGAATGTAATCCGAACGAGCACCCGAACAGCAAGAGGATAAATGTGTAGGTCAGTTAATTACATTATTGCAGGTGAAAAAAATAGGAATGCTTATTTTTAAAAAGGAATTTACAAATACGCGGAATTATGAGCGTCAGGCGCAAGTTCTGTACCACTCATACATGTATATTGATCTTTAAAGTCAACAAGTGGACATATTTGTGTATTCCACCAAATTTCAAAATGTCATGATCTACACAAACTCGAACAAAATCTGATCAGGCTGTGCACAGAAAGCATCCTTAACTCGTGAAACTTCATTGCTGATCAGGAAGTATATTATAAACAATCGAGGTCTCGATCTTTGAATGGAAATCAAACTATTTTGAGAATTTTTTCCGAAAAAAGGATATATTAAGAAGGTATTTAGAGAGCAAGGGAATGTATTGACTTGATGAAGCAAATTTGCAGAGAAACAGTTGCAAGAAAATTAGTTTCATTCATAATTCAAACCCTTTCCCTATATTGGAGAGATCGAAATATAAGAGGAACATACATTTGGTAGAAGGGCAAATATTACTAAGAATTTGTGAAACTGAGGATTATTATATGGATCACCTGTTATCCCAGAAGATGAGTTTTGATGAGTTCAGGCCTTGGAATGTGTACAAGGATATCTCATCTCAACTTTCAAATTATTTACGGCCTGATTATTTTTATTTACCAACAAAGTAGCACTGGAAATCATTAAAAGCGCCTTCGAGGAATTCCACATCAGCTGCCTTATCAACAACTCTTCTCACATTCTCGTACATTTTTCGAGATCTCATCTTGTCCAATGCCTCTATTTGTATTTTTCTGACCTCTTTTCATTTTGGTGATGTTGCCAGAAAATTTTCAATTTTCCAAAATGTCTAAAAAGTGTCCTTCTCCTTTGTGTAAAATGAGCCAGGAGTGCATTTAACCCTTGGATGGTGGAGGGTTCTTCCCATAGGGGGACAGAGTTGGATTATTTTTGTATCCTCCCAAATTTTCAGATTCTTGAAGGTCAGGAAAACCCTTCCAGGTGGGCTGAAGCAAAGTTGGGATAAATTCAAAAAAATCCCATAGCCTAACTGAGCATTTTTTAAATTCTTCCACAAAAATTGTCTATGCCCAGGGAAAAAAACCTTGGGATTTTTCCCAACTTTGCCCTTAACGCTTGGACAGCGCAGGGTTCATTTCCATCAAGAGGCAAAGTTGGGATATTTTTCCGGGGTGGAGCATTTCAGTTTGACCCAAGGTTGCTGAAATGCTCCCAGGTTGAGAAGGCCTAAGTTGGGAAAAATCCAGGAGGCAAATTCTCTTTAGTTTTCAGGAATCTTCCATGCTGATCCTATACCAGGAATGCAGGAAAAAACGCCATCCAGTGAGGGATTTTTTATTTTTCATCCAAAATTTTCTGCTGGATTAGAACAAAAATGTTGGACTTTTTACTGACTCAGGCCTTTGTGCAAAAGTTGCATTTTTTAAATTCCCAGTTCTCAGTGACACAAAATATTGCAAATATATCGTGACTTTGCCGCACAAGGGTCAACCCCCTGTTGGACATTTTTTTCTTCACCTCTCTGAGGTGCAACAAAATTTCGAAAAAATAGTCTGACTTTGCTCCCAAGGGCTAGGAAGAGTTGTGCACTACTGCATTATTATACCATAAGTGAGAAAATTGCTCTTTGTTTTGTCATAAACGAGCCAAGGAATTACAGTAATGCTCAGCAACTGTGAGAGAGACAATCCAATCCAATGCTGCATAAATCTTCTAACACAGGTGAAGGCTGCTGGAACAAAAACTGCTAGGTGTTACTTTACCATATTTCAGGCGCCTGACGAATCCACATTTTTGATATGAAACTTTTTTTTCGGAGACATGTAAGATCTTGATGAGAATTGATAATCATCGTAGCAAAAATGACTGCTGTATCATGCTTGCTGGTAGCGTTTTTAAGCTGAGTCCGAGTTATACTTCGAGGTTAAAAAAATTATTACCTGAATAATTAAATAATTATTAAATAAAAATTATTAAGTGAATATAAAAAATAATTGCGTGATATTTTACGTTCGCTGAATATCACGAAAAGTAATCCCTTCAACATTATATTATTTCATAAATTTTCCTTGTTAGTTAAATTTACTTTTAACAATCAACAATTTCGTTAAGAAGAGGTTCTCCTCGACAAATACAATGAGGTAATCGTTGTTGACTCGGCCTTCGTCTTTGTGAAACGAGTTATTGTTTCACAGCTATTGGAAAACTGGCGGAGGTTCGAAGGCTCAGAAGTCAGAACTAAAGAAGAATGGACGATTTCCATCGCAATTTTTATTTTAATTGTCTCTCAAGCATCGCAGTATCTTAGAGAACTCATATTCAGCTTCTTTCAATAATGCAAATAATCGAATGAACAAGCTTCGTGACAGGAAAGAAGCAGGTTAGGAAGGGATAGATGATCGCATCTTCTTGTTGGTCAACACAAGAGAAAACTTTCATTTTATGCAGGCAGTTTCTCTAACATAGATCAACTTTCTTCCCCTCCAAGTTACTGAGTTAGCCTCCTCAAGCGTTTGGAATACTGATGAACATCATGAACTTGAGCTTCTTATCGGGCAGATCTTTTATACTTCTTAAAGTATTTTGCCATTTTTTAGTGGTCAAATCGAATCCAAATTTTCAAGGCCAGAAACTACTTTAAATATTCGATTGTCGACTACAAATGTTGATTCTCTGCAATCCAAAGGGTAAATTGATGAAATTATATCTTTGAATAATGAATACCATCAGAAATCGAGAATTTGCTCAACTTGGAAGTACAAAGTTGATCAGTTTTCTTCTTTCGGGCAATACTGTATATTATTCCTATGATTGCACAGGATGATGTGTAAGACTTTTGTTAGTAACAAAAGCACCACAATAAGTTTTTTTCTATTCAATGGGCAATACTGAGTTATTTGAAAGACAGTCAATTTGAAGAAGATGGGAAGAATAATATGCTTCAAATCAAATCTTCCATAACTTGAAGCAGTATACTGTAAGGAGGGTCACACAATTCCACGTTGGTCAGCTTATTTGTTGGAAAAAACTTCAGCATGCTGACAATTTTGCACCAGACAAGTAATTCCTCTCATCTAATCTGAAATAATTTTGCAGCTTCTGCTGGAGCCTGTGAACCAAACCCAAGTTTGGTTCCCAGGCCCAGCAAGGACATTTTTGAATAGACCTTTAATCCTCATCCTTCAACTCTTCATTTCCTGATTTCCAAATTTCATCTGATTGAGCACTTCTGTTTGAGTTGTGAACCCATGCAGATCTCTGTGTAGAGAAGCTTTCTTGTGCATCATTTAAAATTTTAACCAGTGAATCTTGTTGAAAATATTCTAATTCAAAAATACATCATCTTAAACTAGAACAACTTTGTCCACGCCACAGCCCAGCTGATTGACAGTGTTTTTCTTTCACTCTGAATAATTCTGTAAGCACTGATTTCTGTCTAGCTGACTTTATCTAAGCTGACCACATATTTTCAAGCACTTAAATAAATTCAAACTTGTTTATCTACATCACTTCATCCTCTTTGTGAGATTTACTTCAGCACATATATTGTTTTCTCACATTATTGTTGCTGTTCTGCATGATGGGGAAGCTTCACAATTTAACAGGTATAACAACTGAACATTTCAAGGCCTGTTCATCAACATATGGATCAAAAAGGCTGAGAAGTGTTTAGAAACAGGTGATGATAACATTGAGAAGGTGTCTGCCTAGCCTCTATTAAGAATAGTGATCAAGAAAAACCTTTTTTTTTTCTTGGGGTTCGATTCATTTAAATTCTGCTCCAAAACAAGTCCGCGGGGAAACGTGTAACCCCTCGCATATGATGAATTGATTCAGGAAAAAGCACCCTATTTTTTTCTTGTTCATTTTTCCGTTTGCGATCATTGATTTCAATTTTTTAAAATTGTGTGAATAAACGCTTTGTGGCTTTCGTGAGCAAAGAATTTTTCTCGAGAAAATGCTGTTCTCTGGAGAACCAAACTTCCAATTGAGCGATTGCTGACTTGTTCGCTAGCTTTATTCGGCAGTGCAGTGCTGGACAGGACAAGATTGCAGAATGAGTAAGGAGGTAAATTTCATCCCTGCAAGGGCTTCCTTTTCTTCTTTTGTCGCTTCTCTGTGGCCTGATTATTTGTTCGCCAATATAACGGCATAAAAGATGCGAGAAGAGCGCCGAAGCAACAGCAGTGATTGATGAGGTGGTCGCCAGGCGGAATGGATTTTCTGCCCTGGGCAAAGCATATGGTCACCTGGCTTTTCGGGTCCCCTTCTTCGTCACGTGTGCTGTCAGGAGGGTTCCCCTCGCCAAAAAAAAAAAAAAACCCCGAATGCTGGGGACGATGTTTCCTTCATCCTTCCGGTTTCCCGGAAGGAAACATACATCCCCCGCCTCGAACACAATGTTTTTTTCGTCTTGAGAAAAAAAGAAACCAAGGAGGTGATGCATGACCAGCTTTTCTATACAGGGAGTGAAGAAATGAAAGAGGTTTTCGGGCTCTGTTCGTGTGATGCTCCCTGTTGTGCAGCGAAGTGCTTTCTAGGTCATTCTAGAACGTCTCGAACAACGAACACTTGGGCTTGAAAAAATTAAAAGTACCATAAAACAAGCCTCAAAATAGTGTTTTGATCATTCAAAATCCTGCTAACGCAGTACATATCAGGTAAAATAAGCTTTTCATTCATAAATAATATATTAATTTCATCCTTTCATTTGATTGAATTCTGTGTAACAGCAGCCAATGTACACGTAGTGAAATTATTAACAAGGTAAAAAGTTGAATGTTTTACAGGTTCAGCATTGATTCTGTTCATGAACACTGTAAACAGAAAAAATATCGCATGATTTTGATTTTAAGTGTTTACCGTGCGTGATAATCCATATGAGCAAGAGTCACAGCGATTCCTCGGGAGAAGCGAAAATAGCCTTAATAACAAGCTGGAATATTTTTTGTTTACAGAAATATGGTTTCATTGATATTTTTCTCCATATTGTAACTGTACAATATGTCAGGAAGAGATCACGTCAAGAGAAAGTTCAAAATAAATCCAACTTTATGTGGAAAACGTATACGTCTCTCGCAATAAATGTGGATGAAAATCTCGTGATATCGAAACTCCTAAAATATTTTCAATTATCATGCTATTCGGCGTCACGAGCAAGAATTCAAAGAAAATTCGCGAGAATATCGTGGGAACTGCGTTAAAGAACCAAGATTCAAAAGTTAAAACACGAGCTATTCTTTCCGAACCAATGATGTCCAGCATTCAGCAGAATTCTGAAAAAGAAACATGTCACGAATTGACGAGCAATAATTTTTCAATACAGTAGTATTTTCTGCTTGAAGATTTTTGTGATCACAATACAACTCAATGAAACTAAAAGGATTTTCCATCAAGTGAGCATCAGGATCCTTAAAATCAAGGTGAATACTTTCAATAAGACTCAAAGAGAGCCTCGTCATATTTGTTTAGAAATTTTATTCAATCGGAACTCTGATTAGCTCAGGGTAACATATTGATATGTTATTTGAGTTCTTCATATGCATGACCGCTGTATTCAGAAAATGCGACCAATTTTACGACCAGAATTTACTTTTAAAACTCAGGATCAGAACACAATTTTTAGGAAATTATCGAAGTCAAATCTGACAACTTTTTCCAATAAGAAAAAATTTAATTGCTGATTCTGAAATGATTTTTCAAACATATACTGTAAACTAGACCTATTGCGCAAATAATTCATAACATATTATAGGCGCACTGGCATTTGTAGAAGACCTTCCTCTCGATGAGTTTCGGTGTGCTTTTGAACCCTCTGTCGTTTCTCTTTATACAATGTACAGTATAATTGAATTTGAAACTGAGAGAGAGGAAAGGATCAGCACCCTGAAATGAGCTACGAATTACTCTATTAACGCGCAAGACCTAAATACGAGTATTTCAAGACTTTACAAATTTAATGAATCAACTGTGTCAATTCCTCAGCGGGGAAACTTGCCAGCAGGAAAGTGCATACGATTCACTCAGAATTGGTAGATTATATATGAAGTATTCCTCTCTGCGTGGACACCAGAGATCTTTCGTAAAATCATTCCGCAAACCACATGTCCAATATTTATATTACAATCAAACATCTTTGATGAGTTGAATTTCAAGGACGAAAAAGAAATAGAGTTGGAAAGGTTTCAAGTTATTGGGAAAGAATCATTTGTGTTGAACAAAAGTAAAAAAAAAATCAATTGGTCATTTTATGGGCCTTGAATTACTTCTTGAGTGAGTTGACAAGATGCTCAACTTATTGGATGCAAGCATTCATTTGCCCAATTCGTCATTCACTTCCTTTCAAAACCAATCATGAGGTAACATTTTCTGCTTTTCTCTTCTGTGTGTCAATAAAATAATAGCATAGAGCAAATTTGAGTTAACAAGGTTTGAGGTGGTAAACCTTTGACCTACTATATTTAAGGAGGTTTTTACTGCATTGCTTTTCAGAGAACTTAGAGAGGGACTTGAAAAAAATGTACATATGGAGTTCCCGTATATGAATCAAGGAGGTTCAAGTTGTCGAGGTTCAGCTGCCACAGAATGGGTCACATTCCATTTTAACCTTCTTTTTTTTACCTTGTGAATGCTGAAAAATGGAAAATATTTTTTTTTACCTTTCTGTCTAACACATTCGTCATTTTAAATGATTCTCTGAGGATATTATAGCAGCAACAGCAGCAATAACAAATAAATCTACGGAGTCAGGCGCTCCAAAAAAAAAAGAAAAAAAGAATTCCCGGGAATCCTTCATAATACTGTAATTCTCCCTCATGCACCCCCGTCTCGAAAAAGATGACCTGACCTGCGGTAACAAACAGGCACTTGGTCATATCTTGCCTTCAGTTATCGCGATATGTGCTGGAATTGTACGTACTGTGCTGCATATACGTATCCCCCCCTCAGTTTCTTCCCCGAGATTGCGGGAAGACAAATGAATCCCCTGCACTCGGGAAAATTGAGTCTGCCAACCGAGAGATCCTCGGAAATAAACGCGGAGGAAGATGTATAATGCGCAATGGCCGACTTCGCTCGCACTGCGACGACGAACGTGGGGTAATTTACCAGAAACCGGCGTCATAAACCCGCCGGGCGGTCTTTTGTCCCAGAGTGCATGCATCCGTGTGAGAAATTCCAGAAATATGTATATGTGCTCGTCGTCGTCTTTTGCTGATTTTCAAAGAAACTGCGCAACAGGGGGAGTTTAGGGGATTCCAAACACCTGACGAAGTCTGGGTTCACTCTTCCGTGTTTTCAAGAGATTAAATAAAATTGTGATGCTTGAAGACGCACGAAATCTTAAATACGTGTAGAGTACGTCACTGGAGCGAACATAATGGACGCAATGGAGAGAACGATTGCGGGTTTATAAGACTTGGAACAATACCAAGTTCATTAATCTTTTGCATGATTGACGTATATTCTCCATAAATTACATTTATCCATGATTAAAGCATGCAAGAGAATGTGATGCATCAATTTCTGGAGTTTCTTATACATGCTGGTTTATTGATTTTTTTTTTATCAGCGAGCTTTATTTTCTGCTTTTCAGCACTCACGTGGTTCATCATCCAGATTATGTATGATATCTGTCACATTTCTTAGTATAGTGTCAAAATTTATTTCACAGGACAAGTGATGGCAACATATGGGGTAAGTTACAGAAAAAAATATCCCCCGAAAGAAACATCTTCATTTCATCCAAACAATGCTCTGCAAAAAATTCCAGATCCCAAAAAGGTCATAATTCGGATCAGCAGTATTCATCTCAGAGCAATTAATGCTGCACGTACCCTTATTTTTGCAAAAAGCGCTCAAAATATCACAGTATTTCTTTCATTCAATAATAAATCTTCAATTTGTAAGTTGAGTACGCATACGTTTCTGAAAGAAAATCTTTAAAATAACAACCTCGCATCGCCTTTTTTCAGTTTGTGATGGGCACAAAGGATTGGAATTCCGATGGAAGGCTCAGAGTATATGGTTCTGCCAATTTTACCACAAGCTTGAGAGTCTTGATTGAAAAATTCTGAAAACACCAACATCTTTAAAAAAGATTTGCACATTCGCATTCAAATTTGCTTTGCTTTCAATAGCAATAGAAAAGAATAAACCATATTTCCTTCAGCACTTTCTTTCGTTATAGCTAAATTCGCTACGTCAATAAATCAGAATGAATAAATCAGTTGAAGGTTACTCTAATCTTAATGCAATTTGAAGACAAACTTGAGAAAAAAGTTATATTGGTCTGAAATGTATGTACTGCACAGTACTAAATTTACAAATTGAAGACTTTATCGTGAAAATATCCCTTGATTCATCCAGGTTACCCAATAACTCACGTAAATATAGCACCCACCAACAATGCTTGATCAATATAATATCATTCATGTTAGACTAAATCAAAAATAACGTTGAAATCAATAGCATGAATAACAGAAACGGTTTCGCACTATATTCAACGCTCTAAACTGACAAATTGTCATTTCTAACTTTCGCTCGAATATATCAAATATTATTTTTCTCCATTTTACTCGCCTCTGCTTTGCTGTCATCGTCACAGTTCTTCAGATATCCGTTCAGGATTCAAAATGAACAATATTTAACACAAATATTCGAGTTACATATGGTGTAGGATTAAATGGAGTGCACGGGAATAAAAAGGATGGAACCAAGGACGAGGAATGCGACGATGTCGATGGCAAATGCGCCGCACATTCCGCGCTCGGAATGCTCAACTGCTGCGTGTGAGTGAACGTCATACACACTCGTCGCGAGTTGTATCGAAAATGTTCTGGCTCACCCACCGAAGGCGAAAACATTCGAATAAATAATAATAGTAATAATAATAACATCATAGCTCTGCCATCTGTCGGCATCGATCGTTACTTTTATGCATTTTGTACACATATACGATACACCAGCGTACAGTTATCGTCCTCATTTACCATTAATGTACAGAGTTTCCAACGCATGAACAAACACGTACATCCGTGGTGGAAAGGATGAGTTTCTCCGAAGTTGTCTGGAATCATATTTAATTATCTGGTAAAAGTTAATTACCCGGGCTTATTTTAAAGGCGTGTTGATGTATATTTGAAAGAATAAATCCAAAGACGATCAATTAAGCGCAGTACTGTAGTTTCATGCTTTTGAAATATTTTTTTAATCCCTGGTTTCCGCCAAGATTGTGTAAGAAAAAAAAATCATGATTGCGTCTTATCATATTCCGTCAATTTTCAACTTTGTTTTTTTTTTAACTTTCAACTCTGCTGTAGACGGTCTGCGTCTTTGAAAGATTTCAAAAAAAATTTTATTTTCCGAAGAGTGATCCTATTTTTATCGGTTTGCTTAAAGATACTGCCAGGATTATAAATGCAGTATTTTGAGTCTTGATCTTGCTGAAACCTATTTTGCTATAATCGACAAAAAATCTCTAGAAGTCGGGGAAAAAGCCACAACGCAAAAAAAAAACTATATCAAGTATCTCAAGAAGGTCCTGACGCACTTTGAATTATAAAAAAGATGGCTAAACGTGTATGATTGAGAAATATAAAATCTCATCACAATTTTTGTCGATCGTTTCGTCTCTTTCTTACAGCAGCACAAATATAAACTTACAATTATTTTAACAGTAAATCCACCCTACTTCACTTTGCGCTTTACCGACCAGCTCGAAGACGTTTTCAGGAGAAACATTAAATAAAGTAAATATAAAGTAGTAGAATTTGTTCTACTTTGTCCGGTTTGACTTAAATTAATGGGAGCATTCAAAAAATCTCCTATTTCTGAAATGCATAGAAGTTGTTCCAGTTCATTTCTACGACATTAAAACAGCATTTCTGAAATTTCCCGTGAACGCTGAATCGCATGGGCATCGCAAATAAATTTTAGCTGGACGCAATTCCTCGATATAAGGGGATGAAACAGATTCTCTCATATCTTCACCATACAAGCATGTGAAAGTCTGCTGGAATAAAAAGCTGCTGAATTCTGAATTTCTGATGAAACGCGGCAGGCTAGGCCAACATATCGCTCGGTTTCGAACGCTTGGCAACGCTGTTGCTGCTGCGAATAAATCAGCCCGTGGCAGTATAGTCTTGCAGCAGCAGCAGCAGTGGCAACAACAAGCAACAGCAAAAGCAGTAGTACTCCTATAATGAAATCGGCAGGCAGCAAGAGGGCAAACTTTCATCGGAACCCGCACACGGCCCCTCGTCAGAACGACAAGCAGCAGCAGCAGCAGGGAGGCAAGGAAACTTATCTGGATCCCCATAACAGGCTGGCCGATCAGCGTTGGGCGAGATACGCGGGGCCCGCTTCCGGAAAAGGTTACATTCCTTGCCCTTCGACCACCCTCAGCATGCCGGGGGTTTAATCGAACTTTCAGTCGCCAACCAGAAAGCTTGACTCGTTCTGCCTGTATGCTATATATATATATATGTAAGAGCATTGATGCTGATGCTGTAATGGAGCCCCTTTCATTAACCTGCATTCCGCAGGAAAAAAAAGGGGGCGCTGGTATAAATAATGCATGAGACTTTTTTTTTTCTTCCTTCCCCTTTTTGTTGAATCGACGCCTAATACGCGGGGAAAATAACTTCAATATTTTTTTGCATTCATTTTTTGGCAGAGTATTTATGGTGGCCTTTTGCATGAGCAGGCATTTTTGAATAATAGAAAGGCTATACACCGTTGAGATAAATTCTGAATGTATAGCTGCACTCATGAAATGCAGTTCTTTGCACGGAGCGAACTCCATAAAACAAAAACAATTTTTTTCAAGTATTTGAGAATTATAACACTGTATCTTAACAAGTAATATAATTCGTTGGATTCTGAAAAACACGCGTAACATTAAGAAGGGGAAACAGTCAGTTTTTCGAATTTAGATCGCAGTTCTAGTTGAATGCAGCTTCAAACAGTAGATGAACTCTATAATGCTGAAGGTGTAATTTGAGCATTAAAATTGATCTTGTGTAATTTTATTTTGATTTCAAATTGGGACCCGAAAATCGACTTGAAGCAAAAACCAAGGCCAAAATAGTAAGAAGAAAAAAACGCGCAGTTTTTCAAATTTACCCGAATGCTGAAATTATTTCAGTGGAAAGCTTTAGTTGCAACGAAATCTTACTTACTGGGGAAAATTTTCAATGATATTCTAACATGACAGTTCTCATGATTTCTAGCTTTCCTACATTCATGAGACAAGATATTCATAATCTGCCAACACGAAGCATTTCTTTTTCTACGTCTTCGTTATTACCCTCATTTTATTGAAACGTTTGTCACTCAAAATTCTGTTGTGTCAGCAAAGTGTAATTATAATGAGGGAACATAGCCATTTTGCTATTGAATTACCGAGATGAGCGAAAAAGAATTGTGCCAGATCAATTATCCCATCACACAGTGCATAACAAGGTCGAAAAAATCTGCCCTCAGTCAACCCGTCATTTTTTCTTATTTTGCACAATAGTCGGTTAAGTTTGTATACAGATGCTCAATTCGATAAACACACAAATCTTTAGTTCAAGACAATTTAGCATAATACTTTCATGCATGCTTTGTTTCTCCGGCATTGTCAGTTGTGTCAATCGTTATTCGTGGTTTTAACGCAATACATTTCGATGATTTCTTCTGCAAAATGACAAGGATCGTTACGGTATGTTTCTGTGATTTTTTTTCGTGCATTGATCGCTTAATGTGGTGATGTATAGGAACAAACGAATGAAATAAAATAGCCAACGAAGACTGGGGAATAGAATTCACTACCCCCCGTCATGGACAGAAAATCCAGGTCAACAGACAAAATGAATTTTCAACTCATGACTGCTTTCATGGATCAAACGGGAATGATTTCCTAGCGTGCTGAATAATTTTTCGGGGGTTCCAGTTATAAAACTTTTAGTTCTAGCAGCGGGAGACTCCATGAAAGGTTACCGATGTCGAAATGCTAGACCTGATTTAAAGAAGAATAAAAACACAGTGTGGACGTAAAACCCAACTCCAGTTCCCCGGAAATCCCCACCATGTAATGGACTGCACAATAAACCCACTTTCCCATTATTGATCGAACAATGTTATAGTTTGCAATGAAAGCAAGGGAATTCGCCGAAATCCAACCCTGCCCTGTATCTCATCAGTGAAACAGAACACGGATGTTATCTTCGCCTCAGAATTCTGCTTTTAAAACTTCAACTTTTTTTTGTATTTTACGAACATGTCATAATATGCAGCGTTTTCTCTTTTTGTCTCCGCCTCCGGAACACGAAGCGTCATATTCTTCGATTTGGATTCTACGCAAGAAGCTGCTCGTGGTTATCGGAGGAAACAAAACTACACATCTTACTGATTTTTAATGTAGATGTCGCTTAATACCCTATGTCTGAGTGAGTTCCGGCCTTCCGGGTGCCAGCGGGCACGTGAATTAAAGGAGTTTTATTCTTTTGGAGGGCTGCTGATGAACATCATGTCTGGTGAGGGAATCACAAATAAAGTAAGGACGAGCTGTATTAGAGGATAAGAAAAAGTGATGAGAGATCAATGATGAAGTTCCTGGACTAGACTGCTGGCAATGCTGCTGCTGGTAGTTGCTGCCACACACCAGCTTGATGCCAAAACTGCAGCTTCATGAGCCAGAAACTGGTCGCTGTCGTGTCGTCTGCTTGGAAAGGTGCCAGCCAACGGGACTGTGGTGCTCAGTGGCATGGCAACAAGAAACTCGCATTTTTTCAGCATTTCAGGGCTCTTTCCCAACTTTATCACAGCTTAACACAAACGACCGAATATTCATTCAGCTCGATGTAATTTTATATATTTTTAAGAAATCGAAGGTGATTCCGTTTTCTTCTTGAGAAATGAAATAAAAATAATATCTCGAGCCGGTTTTTGTCGAAATTTAGATGTTCTAAGTTTTCCTATTCAACAGTTTTAATTTTAGAATGGATTTTATTCAGCTTGAGTCAAATAAAACTACTGCAGTACGTTGATCGTTTAATACATGCATTTATAAATTATTAACGATGAAAGGTGGAGGATGTTTTTTATGCTTATCTTCATCCTACTGTGCTTTGAAATACTGTACTACTGGATTCATATGACTCCTGTGATTTTTCCGCGACCAAAAATAGACATTTTAAAGATATCAACAAACAATTTTGTCAGAGAGGCCTGTCAGAGAATTTTGTCAGAGGAGACAATAAAAGGCAAGTTAGTCAGTGAATTCCCAAACATGAAATTGCAGTGCAGTAAAGTCTAGCCTTTCAAGTCAAACTTTGAGGAACCAGCAGAAACATTTGAGTTAGGGTAGTTTTGATTGAAGGAAACAAGCATTTTTTTGAATAAGGAAAACAGGAAATTTCAATGGGAGATATTCTGAGGCCTAAATTGCTTCTTGAATGAGTTGACCAGATGATGCTGAAGTTGGATAAAATAATAATCGAAAGGCCTCTATAAAATTTAAGTTGCAGAGGTTTGAGGGGGAAATGGGCCTTTGAGTTATAGGGACTTTTTCAATGCAGGGTTACCAAGGGAATTGTTCATACAGGGACTTGAAAAATATTGGACTTTGAAAGATTTGAGTTATTATAGAGGTTCAACAGTATAATACAGTGAGACCCTTGCATGCAGACACCTTGACATGCAGACAATTCAAAATAGGGACACTTATTTTCCCATGAAAAAAATGAATAAAAATGCCCTACATAAGGACACTGACTGAACATAGGAACATTTTGTGATGAAATGGCAAATAAGTTTCAGGACAAATTACAAGAAAAAGATATTTCCAACTGTAAAATTGGTTTAAGAAAAGTTCTTGGGCATTTCTCTTATCAATTTACCATCCATTTAGCTAATTTAAAAAATTACCTCCAGCATAGAGGGACTTACTTCTCTCTTTTCAACTTGTACGTTTTTTTACAGAGAATGCCAACATTTCTATGTACTGTACAGAGGTATCAGTATACCAGGTCCTCCCCAGTGGAAAGCTTCTCCAAGGTTTTCACTGGGGTGTGACTGATTGTCTGTTTTTAGATTCCATATAATTTCTTTCATCAAGGGGTGATTCACTTGATGGAATATTTTTCCTGAAGATCAATATCTTCAGGTTTCATAATGTTTGGATAAAAATATTTGTTCTTTTGTTCCACAATATTCTTGAATTTATTTTCTCGTACGATGTAGCGTTTCCATGCTCTGCGTTGCACTTTCTGTGCCTCTCCTGTTCATGCGCTGCGGGCGACATCTAGTCGACCCGCGACAATAGAATCATGGTGAGTATTTTCTCCATAAAACACCAATTAAAATTTATATAATATAAGTCTCAGGGAAAGCGTGACTCAACTTAAGGACACTCTTGAGACACCAATTATGTCCACATCTCAGGGTCTTACTGTACATGCATCTCATGCTGCAGAAATAACAAATGTTTGGCATTCAAATGTTGAACGCCAAAAACATCAGCTTTTTATGGACTTTCCTACATATTGCCAGCCGCAGCTCTTGGTTTCGCGGAATATATTCAGGACTGAACCCTGCCCTCGGGGCATTCCCTGCTGCTGCTTAGCTGCGATAGTTGCCAACTCAACTCAAGAGCAGCAGGAGCAGCAGCAACAACGACGACGACGACGATAGAACAAAGGATAAGGGGGTGTGCTGGGGAGGGTACTGTTCTGTTCTATTTATTCACCTCCCCCTCGGTGAGCAAAGAAGCTGCACAGCACAAGGAGAGCTTCATTCCTTTCCATCGCTCAACTTGACGATGCTTCACGGAATGCTGATGAACCGACGCCCAGACTCCGTTTTCGGGCCAACAAAGGCTGCCTGCTGGTGCCTGGGAGGCAGCTGATACGAGCCGGAAATTGAATACATCGCCCTCTTTCGTGCCCATTTTGCTGTGAATGCCAATTTCAAGCAGGCAGAGGCAGCAGCAGCAGTATAGTCCCTCCTCTACGACTGCAGTTATCATGCCCATGACTGGGTTGTGTGCCACGAAAGTACGGCTTTTATCCCGAGATAACCGACACGCACTTCTGACCCCCCTCGTCCTTTCTTTTCAAATCGGCTTTGAATTTATAGAGACCCCCTTTCATTTAAATGGCGGAAAGTTTATCACTATTATATATAGAGTGACTCCTCTTTTATGCCTACAACGAACCCCGATGGCCAGATTTTGTTTTTTGCCCGGGATCCCCATTTTCTTGCTATTTTTCGGGGTTTATTTTTGGACTTCGCAAGAACATAATTCTAGTTTCACAAATATTTTTGATGGTTGGTACTTCGTATATTTCTCAATTTTTTGCTTTGGTTCTAAAGGACGAATTTTTTTACTTTACCAGGAGATTTTTAGTCTTTCTGCATTTTTCTTTGCGTCAATTAATTTTTAGCATTATACTCATTAATTTTCATCACCGGGCTTCACAATAACGAATGAAGTTTTAAATGTATGGTAAACCGAACCTTTTTCCTGTCTTCGAACAATAGTAAAGGCAATGAATGGATCACGATTTTGCATTGTAAATTAACGCATGTTTTAGCTTTAAATTCAATTTTGAAATTCTGTTACGAGAATCATATCACTTACATGAAAGTACATAGAAAAAACATGAAGTTTGCCTCGCATTTACAATGCTCACGTACAAAACTTTTTGTTTTCCATTCATGACGAAAATTCTTCACACTTTTCAGCAGTGTTTGAATACTGTTGACGGAGTTTCTTAAATAATGAAAATCCAAATTGTTTAAAATCTCTGGAACATTCCTCACTTTTCGGCCGATAAAATTGCATGCCGAGAACAGATTATTGCATGTCAAGTGTTTTTTGCATTATTTCAGCATTAATGTTTGAAAATTACATGGTTGATGGTTGCACTTGCACTATAGAGGAAAGTGCTCCTATTTTTGTGAAAATAGGAATTGAATCCAGCCCTCAGAAGCGAGAAAAGGAATTCAAAATGAATCTTCCCTCCAGTTGTCGTGATTTTCAAGGAGGATTTTAATTCATGCTAATTTAAAAATATTTCAGAGGCACATTCCAATCGTAACTTTTATTTATAGTCCCCGATGCTGAATCTCCAACCGTTTTCACCCCAATATCCCCTTAGTCCGACTTGTCTGGAATATTTCTAGCCGAAAACATATACTGTAGTTCAGAATGTCCCAATGGGGCCAAGTTGGGCCTCATTTACGGAATGCAGTGCTTCGAATTCATCGTGGGAACTTTCCCCGGAGAAAGAGAATGGCTTTGACGTGTTTAAGGCGCAGTAAATTTCGCAGAAGT
>CAJPEX010002341.1:0-34453 GCA_905338405.1 Notodromas monacha
ACATAAAGAAATTCCCTATACTAACCTTATGCGTGCATGTAATCATCTACTTCCTGCTTCTTTCCTGTATCAGAACTAAATCTTTGATACTTTTCAAACCATTCAGTTGCAAATATCCAATTCAGAAGAGTGAGACCAACTTCAGCAATGTTACACAGGCCTTTGTAGTATGTTTTCCTGAGTGAGTTTGATAAATTAGGTAGCTCACAGAGTCAATCAGAATCAAGGAAATCTTTTAACAAAATATCTAGTCAAAAACATACTATTTTGTATGATACATTCATTTTTGAAGCTCCTCCAGTATAGCCAATATGTTATTCGAGGCTCAATATAATGAATTTTTCTAAACAATATCAGCTAGGGGTTCTCCAGATCCCGCGAGCTTCGTTCTGCCAATATTCTACGGCATAAAAATGCATTGCATTAATGCTGTGATGAATGTTAACCTTTTTCCTTGGACTGATCTAAAACTGTATCATAACTCCTCTCCCATTCATTAGTTCAGCAATTTTTTTTATTAAAGATGTAATAAGCAGTATTCAGGCCTCTTCGAAGAATTTAAAGCCAGCTTGTCGCGAATATTTTATAGCAGCATCCCTAAAAATAGATTTGCTGAATTAGAGAACCCGAATTCTCAGTAAACTCGTCCTTCAACTCATCCCTGTGAGAACCTCAAAAGACCTTGGTTCTCATGTTTCTTTTCTGAGCCTTCAAGGCTGCATTCTTGTTTTGAAATCCTGTTGCTCATTTTGTCCTTGAAGGACAGTTTTCCTGCTTTCTCAAATTGACAAATATGCATCATTCCACTCCTAGCATTCGCGTGTGTTGTTTGACTGACTCTTGCGAGAGTCAACCATCTGTTTTGGACTTGTGTGAAATCTGAATTATACCAACCTAATAATAGGGTGATTCTCACCCCGGTCGTAGCCCAACCAAATTTTTGTGTTTTATTCCTTGATCTAAATTCATATTTCTAAAATCTTCAATCACAATTTCAACTTTTATTTGTTAAGGATATTTTTCTCCTGACACAGCTATACTATATTGGTCATTTCATAAAAAATTATAATACAATCGAATTCCAAAGGTTTTTTGTTGTGGCTTTCTTTGAAACTCCCATTTTCCATCCATCCATCTGCAATATCTCCATTTCTCGCAGGGAACTAAATTTCCAACAACTTTTCAATGACAAACTCTGACGAATTAAAACATGAATTCACGCGCACAAATTTACTTTTCCCAATCTAAACAATTTTTTGATGCGAAGAAAATTCTTTTATCTTATTTTTTTTGGGCCACCAGTGCAGAAAGGTTGGGGAATACAGTACTGGCCTGGAGGGCAAACATAATTCGCTACTCATCAACGTTTGCATATTGGGATCTGATTTTCTACTTTCGACTCGAAACCAGTTTCATTGACTGAAGAATCACAATAAAAAATAATTATCTGCATCTGTAAAATTACAGGCATCAGGGCATCCCTCGAGTTACGGTCGCTGATTTCCACGATACCAGGACGGACGTACAGTAGTTTTCGCACAGGCATCAGGCGTTGTATTTGCCGATAATGAGAGCGGAAAATTTTCCCGTGGAACCCCGGGTTTTCGGCTTTGCGTAATGCGCACATCAACCCAACCACTACTATAGAAGGTCCTTTCTCTCTCTGAGCTGAATAATTGAGAACGGATCGGGTGCATCAAAGAGGATGATTTTGATTGCAGCTACACGCGGGGAAATCCGAAGTTGCCGTGACTCGCGGCCGCTTCACGACGGTATCTGTTCCGATGCCCAGCAGGGAAAGGACCATCATTTATTCAGGTTCCGGCAGGGGTTTCGTATCCTTATATACGCGATACACCTGTGAGGACTGAGACCTGCAATGTTCGTCGAAGGATGAACCCATATTAGGCACGAGAATAAAAGAATCGAAGGGCACCAACAAAAAAAAAAGCATCACTCTGTACCTCATACATGCTTCCAGATACTGTACCTGAAGTGACGTGACTTCGCGTTCGACAAATAAATAAAATCAGGAAATTATATTTTCATACGTGGATCTCAACGTCCCCTCGGAACTTCGGCACGTGATCCGCAGAATAGACAATTTATTTCCTTTTCCATACCTATATTTTAACCGAGTTAATCGAATTTTCAGCGGTCTGAATGTAGATTTTTTTTAAAGGAATATGGATTCCAATGGAACTCCGACTCAAGTACTGAATATGGAATTCATTTGAATATATTTTCACAACCTTTCACAAGATATAAGCGCCTTGATTTTTTTTTAAGTTAGAAATTATTGTAGAACATTCTCCGAAGCAAGATGCATATCTGTGGCGGAATAACTCAGTCCGTTAAAGTACTGCAACACTGTATGAGAAAGTATGAGCTCCAGTACAATATCCCAATTTTTAGTGACACTTATTTTTGGAGGAAATTATCTGAGCGATTCCTTCGGCGATTCACGAAGCAAGATCAGATAGTATTGGTAACCAGCAATGCTGCTGCAGCCAGTTTTTTCTTTCAGTAGTTTACTGCTCAATAAAGGGCTTGGAAGACTCCGAAAACTACACGTTGGAAGCCCAGAAATAATGATTAGAAGATTCTTGAATTATTTTAGAGTGTTCAAACCTGGGGTTGCTGCACAATTTCCTTTAATTTTTAGACAGGAAAGGAAAGGAAAAGGAGTCTTGTTTTAGCACATGGTTTGTTCACCCCTGGATGCCAACCTGGAGGCAGCAAGGGCCTGGTTTTGTGACTGGTTTTCTGATGATTGCTAGGTTGTTTTTTTTTTATGACTTTTAGGTTCTGACTTCTGAGTATAAAAAAGGGGGAATTTTGTGTGGAAAGCATCAGACCATTTTTAGCTGTGAAATCTGAATGCTCTCTCCCAGTTTGGGAATTGTTGTGAAAATAAACTGTTGTTAGCAGAGAACTTGCCTAAATTCTTCTTCAAACATTGTCTTTGTGTAGAGCCCAGTGTTAACTTTCCGTCTAAATAAGTGCAGCATAAGAAATCAAACTACACTTATTTTAAGGTTAAAGAATCTTGATAATTAAAATTGCAAATTCATGCTGAAATGAAAAGAAAATTAAAACATTTGATTTGCTCCTTTTTTCAATTTTCATTTGAAGGCATCAATACAACCATTAAATTGCGAAACATTGGTTAATGGAGTACTCCAAATACATATGCCAGAAAAATAGGAAATTATGTTACTGCTGGCTATTTTTAAATGCAAAATCATCAAGCTGTTTCGCAATTCATCTTTTTATATAGCCGGACCTGATTTGACCCAACCAAATATGACCTGACAAGTCTTTACCATCATGTACGAGTCCCAATTTTTCTTCAGAAGGCGCAATAAAGTAGACCTGAGGCCTAAATACGAAAACAGCTGATACAATGGAAGAATGGCATTTTCTTTGAAGCCAAAACATTGTAAAACTCGTCTATCTGTGCATCTCATGAAGTATGCTTTTTTTCTCTCTTTTTAGTCTCAGATTGAAATTACCCGGTTATTCAGATGTGCACAGGCGGAGAACCTCGAAGCAACTCCAACAAAATTTAATGGAAGACTCACCTGCCCATTTGAAACTCAATTTAGTGTCTTTTGCTGTCGCAAGTCGAGGCCATATCTTCAACATTAGTTTCATTTTAACCACTCAAAGAAAGGTGAATATTTCACGTTGCGTTCGCCGACCTGCAAAGCAAAAAGAAAATTGCTGGAGTGTTTTTTCCCCAGCGTGGTTTGGAGAAAGACACAACAACTTTGGTATACGTTTTAAAAATGGTTTTCAAAAGTTTGTTGACCATTGATGAACGAACGTTCCTGAAGATTTACGCAGCACGAACGCAAAAATCGTCGACGGACGACAAGACGTGTCAGGTACTAAAAACAATTTAATATACAATACCTTCCATCTTGCTGCATGATATATGATTGTGTAATAATAGTCCATTTTATATGTCTTCAACATCTTCGTCCATTCGTTTTATTAAACAAAGTTCCAGAAAGCTAGGTAAAATACTTTAAAAATGTCTTGCCCATATCCGGGCAGACTCAAAGGGAACAAAAAAAGCGAACTTTTGTCCTGGCAATATGCTTGTCCTAGAAACTAGGAAAAACAGTTCAGTTACGTAATCAATCACTTTTGGGCGTGTTTCGAATACTTTTCAGAATAGATGCCCGTATTTGCAAAACATCAATGCAACTTTAACTTTTTTTTTATAATTCGAAACACCAAATGGATGAAAAAGAAAACTTTGTTCTCGATGAAGAAATTCAAATCGTTCGGAAGACAGGTACGTAACACGTGAAGAGGATATGGTTCCGATCACCTGCAAGTACAAAATGCATTTAATGCAGTAGTACAAAATGCATTTGATCGAAAAGGCTTGACTTTGACAGATTTCCAAAACGCATAACACGGCTTATATGAGAGTCACATTAAAATTCGCCCGTTTTACTTTTAATTTTCCGCTTTTAATCATTCAAGCCGAAGAAGTTCGACATTTGCGAGAATTTCTCTAAATGTTTCTAAGTTGTTACAGAATTTAGTTCTTTAAAATGCTGTAAAATATAAATTTAGTTGAATAAAATTTATTGATGCATAAATGTTGATCTTTGATTATCGTTGGGGACTTGGCGGCAAAAAAGAAAAATGGTTAAAAATTAAAAATCACAATCAATCCTCCACTTTCTTTAAAACGAAGAAACTCGACTTCAAGAGTCAATTTCTAAAAGCCAGATCTCCCGAAAAATAAACCAGTCCCGAAAAAACTCTTTCATTATTCAAATGAACTCCACCAAGCAATTGAACCTATAAATTACCAAAGCACTTGTTGCAATTGCTCAAAAACGGTGCAACCAATCAGGTGTGTACTCTTCCTTCTTCTCTTAGAAAACGGTGGTGAAACCCTAAAGAATTTCTATTTTGCGATTTTAAAAAATTGTAAGTTGCATTTTTATTTGTGTGTGTGTTGGGACACATTAAATCGATTTTTTCCAGCCTATTACAGGTTGATTGTTGGTCAAATTTCTGCAAAATTTTTTGAAGAGGTCTGTGCTGTTCTCTTCCAAACGCAAGTACAGTTTTACAGATGGATTCTCTTTACAACGACCTTGTCTACAACGGCTTTCACTGTAAAACGAATTTGTGCGGTCCCATGGGACTCTTTCCTCATGTTACCTGTATATAGGGACCTCTACAAAGAAATTCTCCTTAAAACGATTTGTTTCCTCCAGTCCCTTGAATTTCATTCAAGAGAGATAGTCCACCTGTATCGGAGAAACGGCAACCAGCAGTCAATCGCCAAGATTTCCCAACGACAGGATAAAAAAAAAATCGAGATGCGCTGTCTGTCGGCCGAAACCGCGTGATGGATCCCCGCCATATGAGCCAGGCCCTCAGTTCCGAATCTTTTCCGCAAAAATTCCACGGATCACCCCCCCCCCTTTTTTTTTCTTACCTCCCACAGAAACTCCATTTCTGCCCGCTGCCGTAAGTATGAACTGCGGCTGCTGGAGAAGATGGATGAAAAATTCACCGTTTTCTGGAAACTCGGGGCGATTCGTGCAGGAGCCGCGTGCTTGATGGAGGGGCCCTCCCCTCCACCACAACCTGCTGAATTTTGCAACCCAGTATCCCTCATTGTCTTTCCATGCGATATCCCCGACTATACCGCGGCACTACATCATCGTCGACCTGCTTCCCGGCGTGCGCTAAATCCTTGCCTCGATTCCGCGGCCCATCACGATAAACCTCGTGCCTCGCCTGGAAATGTCTCTGAAGTATTGTACTGTACAAGATACAATCAAATCGAAAAATAAAAATAAAAACTAAAAATTCTCGGCGGCCAGTATAACGGATGGCGACTTGTAATAAAGTGAAGGACCCAAAAGGAGGCTGAATGTTTGATAGCGAGGAGAAAGTCGGAGGTGCGAAAAACGCGGAACTGCTAAAAGTATCATCGTTTCACCAGCTACTCGCCAGACGCCTGCCAGACGCCGGACCATGAATTTCCCAGGCGAGAGATGGATTTTTCATTTTTTCCCTGAATTATGAACCCTGGACACGGACGTCGGGTTCTCCGAGTCGTGATCAAAGTTTCACCGGGGGTGTCGAAAATAATGAGCGGTTTTGCAGTTCGTATGTGGCGCATTATTGGAGAAGATGGCGCGGGAACAAAGAGATCTGGTCCGCACGTCGATAATTGATCAGTCCGTCGCACTTATTCATAAAGCCGCTTTTCAAAGACAAGTTCATCGCGAACCTTTTTCAATATTTCACCTCTCGCTGAGGGGAGAAGCTCATTCTCATTCATACGGAGCGTGTGATTACTTCACACCTGATCCCCTTCAATAAGGAATCATGTGCCCAATGTCCTCGGGGAAGGTAAAACAAAAGCATCATATGATTACAATACTTGGTACTTAATCGCAATGGATTGAGAGAGCGGATTAGCATTACAACTTGTTGTGATTTTTCGAAAACTCTCACCCGATCTCTGAGCGCATTGTTTTATTTTTTGCTCGGACTAGCAGCATACTTTTATTTTTCAAATGCATATCTCACAGTTTTCTTCCCCGAGATTGTTTTAACGCATATTCGAGAAAATCACGACTGAAAAATATCCGTGAAACAATTCCCGGAATTAAAAGAGCACGCTGTTGGACGAATGCGAAAACGATAAACTTCGTGAGACAGTTTCAAGATACCATACATCTGTACTACATATTGAGTGTCTAGTCAGATGCCTACATGCATGTTTCTACAGTATATCCTTCTTAAAATCCCACAAGATCTGTAAAATCGCCGAATTTTCTACATGAGAGTCAAAAGAACAACATTTCCTATGCTACAGTATCTGTTTCTCATTTCTAAAATTGAACCCGGGAAATCCCCTTCCCTTCCTTCCTCAGAACAAAAACTCGCCAGTTCTCCTCGCCGCCACACGTCGAACATTACCGGAAGGATCTCATTGCGTATTCTCAGTCCGACGCAACGGAAGCACCCATGAAGGACGACTAACGACACGGAAGGCAGGAATTATGACAAGCAATGGACACCAGCGAAGAAAAAAAAAACGCATGGGAAGGAAAAAAGCGGAGAACCTTTCATTATTGTCCAAACCCGCGGAATTTTCCCCTGGGCGAGCTAATGAAGGGTGCGCAGATAATCGGCGAGGCCTCATCGTCGATGCACCGAGCATCATGTCATGCATCTTTCAGGAGACAGTTGTGGCCGAGAAGAAACCAAAATCGCCGGCATTCCGTGCCAAAATGGCCTTAAGTATGAAACATGGCAATGCTTCGAGGGAAAAAGAAATACTGCTACTACCGCGGCATGGCTCGTCGTCATTTGCATAATTTACTGCACGACATCAACGCGCGTGGCTCAGCCTGGAGCGCATCTTCTGCGTAATAATCCGGAGACGCAATTTTTCCCAGTATTCGGCAGCAATTCAAGGGGTTGTTTTCAAGCTGTGATGACCCTTTCCACTGAAAAACAGAAAAGGATTAAGTTCACGAAGCAATTCACATTTGGAAATGGAATTCACTCGGAATTTAAAAAAAAAAAGCAACGTTTATGTGCCCTTAATCTTCATCAGAATCGGAGGTACTTTACCGAGCAGAATGTGGTACAAAAATATTATCACCTTCTTGAAGTGCTGAATTCTATCAGTATAGTGAATATAGGAAAAGGTCCATAAGCCTCATGCATTGGTAGGTAATTGATTCGAGTTTCTACAGCAAAATTTCCCAGGATGTTCATCAGGGAAGTAAAATTCTGAAGATTTTTTAACGACTTTCGAATGCTCTGCTATATTAAACGACATGATTACATTCTGATTTCTGAACAAGTTTTGAACATTCTTGTTCAAACCATCTAGGGCGGATGAAAATCAGAGCATAGTTGGAAACTATTTAAATTAAGCTGTATAATTTAAGTCTGATTTGAGCGATAAAAATATGTCCCCAGTTATTGACGGAATCCTGCAGCATTATTTACTGATTACTGCCTCAAAATATTTACACATTTGACCAAATGCTGTTTCAGTCTTGGATTTCTTAACACAGAATCGAGACAGTTGACAAATGTTGATTTTCGCCCTTTTTTTTATTACAATTTGGAATGTTACCTACTGACATTTCAATGAAATTTGCGGAGCATTGTAGCTTGAAGGAGATCAAAACAGAATCTTTAAATTTGTTATACTTATATGCATTGCGACTTCATCAGAAATCTGGAAGAATCATTCATTTCAAGTCTTCAAGTCTAATTACTTCACGTAATTGCTGTACTGTATAACATTTTCGAGATTGGACTGTGCTTGTAATTAAAACAATGTTAGTTTTACTGCCCATTATTTCCGGTGTATCTCAATTATATATGAGCAGGACATGACTGATATTTTAAATCATTTCTTTAAAATTTGATCATTAGAAATAGAGCAAGACATTTTCATGCTCTCAAGAAACTGCCTGTGAAATACCCGAAGCATTCTTCTAATTTTTCAACATTTGTGATACAGATGGCACCTTGCAATTTTCCCGCACGCAATTTGACTGTTGAATTTGCTGGGAGATTGAATTGGAATTCAACCTCTGCCCCGCCATTCCACCTGCAGAGAGTTGCAAAAGGTCAAATACAATGTAGAAAACATCGCATTTGTTGTAGTCTCAGAATTTGACTGCTTCGCAATTCAACACCAGTCCAGCAATGGATTATGGTCAAATTGCAGGGTACCACCTGCACTGCATAATCTTCATTCTCAAAATTAGCTTTATTCATCCAGTGTTATTTATTTTTTGCTTTGGAATTCTCCTGCCTTCCCTCCATGATCAATGTGGACATTTACCGAAATTTCAAGGGTCATTTACAGGTGCGAGTAATGGGGTGGAACAGTAAAGCGTCATTGGCGATGCATCCTGCGTTTATTCTCGTAGTTCCAACTCCCAAGCGATTTCCACCTTCAGCAAATTTCGGGAATTTCCCGCGTTCTTGTACATGAAAATTGCGTATAATGGAACATGCAATTGCAGGCCGCTGAGCTCGTTCGAGACAGTGTTAATTATAGAATATATATGCTCAGTTTGCGTCACTGCTTCAGGAAGCCAAAGGAAAGCAATTTTGTCCAATCATTCGTCCAAGCATTTTTTTTTTCAAGCTCGGAGTAATCCTGCTTTGACGCATACGATGATTCTTCTGCGTCGCACTTCTGCATTTGCCTTTTGTAAATTGACAGGGAAATTATGATTCGATGGGCTGCTTCTTTTTAGAATTGTTTGCGTGTGTCCATGGAGCAGTTCGGAAGTGACATGGGATTGCAAAGGGTTCTCACAAGATTCTCATAAAAACATTTTGCATTACAGTACTGGGTTATATACGGGGATTTTCTGCAATAAAAAAAATGTCCGTGGCGGACAGATTATAATTTTACTTGAACGGGAACACTTCTTCTTAAGATTTTTTATTGATTCAGTTCAAAATGGCTTCCCTCATTTATAAGCGTATTGCTGCAATTTTTGTTGCATTTGAATATTTCATTGCATTCCTCATTTCAGATTTTTAATGTTTCCTTCTGCAAAATTGCATTCACGGAATCATTCCGGAAGTTTCTGAATACATTTCTGGGATGTACGATGTACTTGTATAAGGTAATACATAAGCTTAATAAGTTGAACATATTCAGGTGCCTAGATCAAAATAGTCATTTCAAATACAGTCCAGTAGCTATCTATTATGCAATCGTAAAACTCTTCTGGTATCTTACTTCCAGTTCGACTATTTTTGGTCTGTTTTTCTATGATTAAGTGCCAGTATCGTATGAAAAGCCCGAATGGGCCTATGACCGAATTAATTTCCATCATCTTATGCAGTAGTTACATACGAAACTGGGCTATCTGTCAATATTATGCTTGAGGCATTTTCGTGGTTTTGCAATTTTACTGTCAAGTCGTGCATTGAATGTTCAATCCAGTTCAGGTCACAGGTATCCTAAAAGAACGGCGCCCTTCTTCGAAGTGGGCAACTGACGCACTTGATAGTCAATTTGTTTCAAAATCAGGTACAATACATTGATTGCATTGATTCCCGATTACGCTTTATCTGTCTACTATGTTCGCATACATTCTGTTTTCTCTTATGGCGAATTTTCGTTCGAACAGCAAAAAAAAAATTCATGACGATATTTCTCGAGGATGGACGCGTAGGAACACTTCGAATTATTATTATTTTTTCGGGAAAGGAAGAAAAAAAAGGAGAGAAAATAGGGAACATAATGGGAGAAATGCTTCACTCATGCAAGCACATCCGTCGCATATGTTCCGAGTTCCACGAGTGTCATGAAAATTTCAGCTAGCACGTTGCGATTCGTTGCGTCCTTCGGCTTCGATCCCCGACACGAACGGGTCCGCGGGTTCACGTCGAAATTATTCTCCCAGGCAATTAATTGCCCTTACCCGCGGGTTCTGGGCTGGGTTCTTGTGCAATGTTGCGACGTGACGGGGGGAGCACGGCGACAATGAACGGCACGGAAGAACAGCAATTTGGCGATGATGAAGTAACGCCTGGCACATGGCATCGCAAACTGTGCTTGGTTCGACCGGAAGACGTGATAAAACATCACACTATAGTGTCGTAATTTTGTCGTCTTTTTTGTTTTCTATCTTTCCCGAATAATTTTTTTTTACTTCTTTTTCGATCGAAAGTCTGCTGTATTGATAGCATCAACTATTACCGCATAACACAACAAAGAAGTTTCTTGCTAAAAATACCGAAACAAGTAATTAGAATTCAGTCATGTGACGAGGTAGAAATTGTATATACGACTCATTGCTATATTCTATGATTTGTGTCGGGTTTTTCCGCAAGTTGAAAATGTTGCAATTGAAATAAAAATCGAGTACGATAAGAACAATTTTTCTATTTTTTTGTTCAACCATAGAGAGAAATAATACATTTGCTGTGTGAAACTTTGGATTTCTCATGAAGTTTCTCTGCGAATAATAATGTTCGGGATTATCCTGAAGAAACTTTTAAACTTCAGTCACGATAGTAGAAAGAAGTTTAACTTTGGAAGTATCGAGAAATTTTTCATGATTAGATTTGCCATAAATTTCAGCTAACCCGCGAAACACAAAAAAGGGGACAGAAACATTTTAGCATCTGCTTTTTTAGGTATACCTATATGCTCATTATATTTCTTTTATTTTTGATCATAATCAATGTGGTCATGAACAAACGCAAATGCTTTTATTACCACAGATAGTTATTGGTATTCCGCTCTTTAAAATAATAAAATCAATAAAGAATCTTTCAATTTATGCATAATTAATTCTTGTTTTCTGTTCTATACGCAGCAGTCACATAAAAGCTAGAAACATTTTTCTCTGTTCATTTCTAACATATTTACGTAAATTAGGAAGGATTTCGATTTCCTGTGAACGGAAGGCCTGAACATGACAAAGCATTCCCTTCAGGTACCAAATGTGTGTAATTAACTGCATGATAAACAGTTAATTACTGTAAACTGAAGAATTATTACAAGATATTCATAAATATCTTCGTCGCTGGATTCAACTCTTTTACTGCAGGTTGTAGATGTGATAAATTTACAAGTTCAACGCCTCAAAGTCACTATAGTGCAATAAAATTATTTATTCAGTTAAAAGAAGCATTTTTGGTAGCGATTTCAAAGAATTAAATTTTCTTTATAAATTATTCCATGCAATGCTTTTCCCCGAATGATTCAACGAAGGACTGAATACGATTCAGAAACTGAATTTTGTTGGTACACAAAACGCATACGTTTTAACCACTACATTCCCTCGAAAATAATAATGTATAATATGTCGAACATACTCACTTCTATTTTTTGCCTCAAAATGAAAAGAAAAAATTGAATGTGAGTTGAAGACTCACTCTTATCACATTCAACTTTTTGAGAATCACACCATCTCGTAGATTCCATCCATGCTTCAGTGGCAAGCTGAAACTTCTCGAAAATTTCCTTTCAAAGTTGGAGTCATTATAATTTGTAAAAAAAAAACCTTGAAGGGAAAGTTGATTCCAAGGGGATCAGGGTGATTTAATTTCACAACGAAATTTTCAGAGGTGTGCGAAGAAGATTAAATCTCACGCATCGTCGTCACGTTAAGACGTCTCCGATAAAATGGCGGATCTACGTTTTAAAGCCTTTTCTCCGTCGCTTCTTTGAAAGTGCATCGTCACATTTATAAGTGCAGTATAAAGAAAGAGGAGTAAAAGCCGAAGGATGATGTGCTGGCTGGCAGAAGGAAAAAAATAATACGAACTCCGAGAATACATAGCCCGGAAGTATCCAATAACCATTCGGGATTGTTCTGACCTGGCTCCCGTGTCCGGCTGCTGACGGCCTCGCGGGAACAGGTCGAAAGCTTCCATCAACACCCGAACCCCAGGATGTCGGGATTACGATGGACACGTGGCATCGGGGAGCAATGAAAAATGCAGGCTCCAGTGCCCCGGGCTTCAAGCTCATCTGGCTCATTACCTTAGTGACCAGTGTGAACGAGAGCGAGCCCTTGATGCCTGCCTGACGGCTTGGAAATGCCCGCAATTCGCCAATGTACGATGCTTCCTCGTATAAAGGACATTGATTACGTTCCATCAGCGCAATTATCCCTGTAAGGAGCCAGCGAAGTTATGTGTTTCTCGGATCATAATTGAATTACTGATTATAGCTCATTACTAGTTTTTTTTCTTTCTAAGATAAAATACAATCGGACGACAGTTTGCAGCTTTTATTGCATGTGGCTGTTGATCTTTTTCTGGCGATTTTCTACGAGAATATTTTTCTTGCTGATTTCCCAATATGCGGCATTTTAATGTCGACTCGATGACAGACAGCTGAACGACTTTTTCAAAGATGGCAGAGTGCAGAGATGCACTTCTAAGGAAATGCCGATTTTTCTCTTCACTGCTTCTCCTATCTTATAATAAAAAAAGAATCTAAGCGATCAAAATAAGGCGCTTTGAAAAATCGAGCACTGCATAGATTTTTTCAAAAACCTCAACGAGGGAAATCCTACCAGCAATTGTAGGATCATTTTAAATTAAAATACTATTTATTTCAGTGCAGAATCACGTCAATTCCCGGACAAATTCCCCATAGCGAGAATATTTTCAATTATGCAGAAATTATTTTTCGTCAACTCTTCTTCTCCTTAAAAATCAAGGGATTATAATTTTTACAGCATGTTGTACGTGTGGATAAATGCATGACCAACGACGTGAAATGGTAAGAATCATAACTTGATATCGTTGCACCTCAGGTCCCTAAAAATTCCATCAAAATTAAAAAAAAGATAATTCAAGTGTCTTTCTATTCAAAAGATCGTAAATGTTACTGTCATCGTCATTAAGTTTCCGATTTCCCCCCGAAGACACCACATATATCCTCAAACTTACGTGTGGACTCTCTCTTTCTCTTCAACAAAATTCAATGGACCAGAAAAAAGTCGATGCAGAGAGACTTTCGCCTGGATAAATTCATGACGCAACGAAATTCAAGGGACTGGAAAAATTCGCACTATTAGAGAGACTTTCGTAATAGAGAACCCCTGTAGGGCGCGACATGAGAAGGGAACCCTCCACGAGACCAAGAAAAAAAAAGCTTTTTGGAAAAGATATTTTTAGAGAGAGAAAGAGAGGGAGACAGAGAGCGAGAGACACAGAGAGAGAGAGAGAAGATAGACAGTTAACCTATATTAAATGTCAGAAAAATAGGTATCGCAGTTGAATAACAATCACCATCGGTTGCCCAGTTGGCATCTTATAGATATATATATATAAAAAGTAACTGAAAACCAAAAAAGAGACAGAATTGAAGATTCAGAGGCAAAGTTGTATGACGAGCTGCACCATTTTTTTTTTTTTTTTTTTTCCGAGCCTATCGCGTCAGATGAGGAGATGCTGGTGGCCGGCGTTGATCCATTTTCCTCGCGTCAGTGACGGGATGCGATGAATAAATCAGGGCCATTCTCGCGTTAAGAGCCGGCATTATCCGGTGCGAATTTCCGGGGCTTTTTGCGACCTCTGCTGGATTTCAATTCCCCGCGGACCCGTGCCGGGATTTTCTTCGACATCCGCGCGTTTTCCTCCCATCCCATCCCATCTCATCCCACCGAGAAAAAGAGAGAGAGAGAACACCAATGTTCCAAAAGGGATCCTGGGTTGGATAATTCATACATTGGGATGAGCGGAGGATGCCTGGGATCCGAATGCGAGAGTGAAGCGGATGACAGGAAATTTAAGACCGGAGGCTTTTTGTCACCGGAAACGCCTGAATCGAATCATCCGACATATGCCTATGCTTCTTCTTCGACACATTGAGACGGATGCGAAACTCCGCATTAAAGGATTATTCTCGTGAACGGGGTGTTCCGACTGTAGTGCATTATTGAACCAGTTTTTGCTCTTTCCTGTCCTGATTCTTGAACCAGTCCCTCAAGCCTTTTTTTTTTTGCCTTCTCAAGCCCATTTTGCATTTGGTCGACTTCCTGAGTGCGTTGACATCAAGAGGAATAAAACCTTAAATTGTGTGACTACCATTGCCTTGAGCGAAAAATTGAATAAAGGAAGAAATGTTTGACCCCTGTGCACGGAGAGCAAGCGTGCAATCATATCATTTCAAATCTTTAAAATATAATGTGATGTTCACGTTTGAAGATTTTTAAAAGCGTATGAAAACAATAAGTTATAATATGTTTTCAAATGGAATACTGTATTCTCCTTTAAATCTATCCATGGGACCCATGCAGTGGAAATAGTTTTTACTCCTTGCACTTCCATTAAATTCCTTGGGTTTCACCTTATTAATGAAATTACCAGGAACAATTCAATCTGATTTGCTTATTTAATAGGGGTATCACAAAATTTATTGGAATACAAACTGAATTGGCACATAATTGAGCTTAAAAAAAGTATTCTTCAGAAATACAATCATTGGCACAATAAAAATGATGTAGCCACATAGATTAGGGAAACAATTTGCAAATATAACCCTGGCAGCTTTCTGATCTTCACTTCAAAGGTGCAGTCCGCATCTGGAGATGTTTTTGTGTAACCCAGCTTCTCCTTCTTCAGAATTCTTGATATCAACATGGCATTGATTCCAAGAGTTTCCTTCAGTAATCCAATTATTCCATGGTCATTCTGCCATTGGAATTAACACTGCAATGGCAGAGGGTTATTTTTCATTACGCAGCAGGGCTGGGATTTGTGGCAGGCTAGTTCATTTTTGTTTGACCAAAGTTCACCAAAACTTATTTGCACAGATAGGCATAATATGGATATTTCCCAACATGGGCTGCTTGCCCATGAATAGTTTATACTTTGAAAATGTCTAGTGAGGTATTCCTGCAAAATATCCCAGCACCTCTGCCACAGGGTTGAGGCCAGGCATCAAAATAACCATATAGGATGAGAATGTGGCAGCTGTGAAGGTGGAATGATTCTGTTGATTGCTTTTTATTCCAAGAATTTTTGTCACACCCCTTGTAAATTCAGTGTACCTGAAATAAACAACCCAAGCAGTTAAATTTCCCAAACCTTTCTTTGTTGATGAGGCCTGTTGTGGTTTATGGCTGGTATTGTGAGTATAGGGCTGGAAAAAAAACCATAAAGCAATGAAATTGCTTTATGGCAGAAACCATGATTTCATGCATGCCTTCTGTTGGGGAAACAGAACTTGGGTTCAAGGATGCAATGTCTCAGAAAACCCTGCCAGCAGTGCCAGGTATTGCTCCTGTGCATCCACTCCCCATAAATGTGCAACTTATTCCTCAAATATATCATTCCCAAAAATCACAGGCAGGAGAAGAAAGTCTCCTTCTCCTGCCTGTGAACAAAGCATATCTTCAGGAGAAGATATGCTTTGTTCAGGTAATGAGCACATATTGTAGGGCTGAAATCAATAAAAGCCAAATATTTTCTTTTCTGTAATAAGCAGTCCTCTTGAACCCATTGAACCTGCAATGACTTCAATTATATTACTTGACCCATATGAATTGTTGAAAAATACTGTACCCTTTCTGGATTTGATATTTGAGTTAATCCTCCTGATTCATTCATTTGTTATGGTTTGAATTCATTGTGCTGTGTACGTTCTACTAAATCGATTGTGAACTGTTATTTCTGAAAAAAAACATCAATAAAACATGAGACAAACATTTGAGAATGTTCACGTCATGATGAACATTAACGCAAATTCCCCATACAATGTCATAAATTATTCAATATGTCTCTCTGATGTGAAGAACTATAATCCCTCTTGTACATTGGAATAAGCTGCAATGCTGATAGTTGATATCTGAGGACGCCTTCTTATCAAAGAGTCGTGAGCAGCTAAAAAAATTGTCATGTTTCTTTACAATTTGAAAAGAAGAAATTTCGATTTTGATCCTTCACAATGTAGTCGAGAAACAATATTCTCAAGACATGCTTTATGAAAAAAATTATTTGAAGTACAGTATCTTTGGAAACTGTAGGGGAAAAGATTAATGAATCTTTTGGGCGGAAGGCGTCGCAACTGCTTTCACAGAACCGTAAAAAATATCATGTGGTACAGCGAAGGACAAAAATTATTGCATTGATATTCAATCTTTGAATTTATTCATTTAACATTTCTGTAAACTTGGATGAGACTAGCTAAAGGCATGTCTAACGAGAATCGAAGACTTCTTTGAACACATAAAGGAACCTTCGCAAGAATTATTTTCGTGTCTCTCTAACTAAGGTGTTCACTCTGACAACAAAATTTACGTTTTCTATTCAACTACCGTAAAGTTTGAATTTTTAATACAAGAACAAACAATTTTGAACTTTTTACATGACCAGAGGACGATTTTTGTTTTACATGCATTCGATGGCACGAAGAAGTGGTTGCACTAAACATTATTCGACGGGTTGACTGCGCTACACAAAATGTATGCTCAAAATAAAATCTTAAGAAAAATTGCAAAAAAGCATTTTCAAACAATGGAGCTCGCGTATTGTGGAACAAGAAACATAGCCCAGTAAAGTATTTCAGTTCATTCCAAGAAATAGTCTGAGGCTTGCGCTTTGAAATCAATAATCACTCGTCCAAGCTCATCGTCACGGACGACGGGACACGAGCAGATGTCGATTGCACTCGATATTTCCAGCTGTCGGCTATCAAGAAGCGATTATTCGTGCAAACACGGAAAAGCTCGTCCTCCAAAATAAACTGTTGCGGAAAGTATGGGGGAAACGAGAAATTACACGAGTGCATATAGTCGGGAAAGCTGTGCTTTTGTGCTTCCAGAATTTGATTGGCAGGTAAGTGAAATATGCATGCAGGAACATTCGAATCGAGTAGCCAACTTCCGTGACTGCTGGGAAGCCCGGGGGGTTCGACTGTGCGTATTTTTGGGGCCCGTCGATGACGTTGGGTTGCACGGGACGATGTAATTACAAGGTTGGACAAAACGGAGCGAGATTGTTTTTGCTTCGTAAGGCCTGTTTTTATGCACAAGGGTGATGGGAATCTGAATGCAATTGCGGGGCTTGCGAAATTTATTTCCGGCGGCTTCATAAACGATTTGGACACGCAGCTGCTGCTGTTGCTTATATTCCCGATTTTCTTTATGTTTACCAGGGTGTTTTTTTTGTGTGATTCCTCTGCAATCAATTCACACAGATACCGGCGATTTTATAAGAATTTACCAACTAGGCGTGATTCTATGAAAAATGTGACCTAGTCATCGGAATATTTCAGAAATATTTCAGAAATACTTCAGAATACTGCATCACATGAATCTGAAATGCCGAAAACGTCTCACTTGCCCAAATTTTATTTTCCAGAAAGACCTGCATCTGCATTTTTTTTATGGTTTCTGCTAATCTTCGAGTGTACATTTACGTGAAATTTCTTCGCGGAAAACTGCAGTTGTCTCGGCATTCCAAATTTTACAAACCCAAAATTCAAACATCCAGTAACTCATTGATCAGGAAAAGAATGTTATTGTGAAACTGATTTCATTTTTGGAGAACCCTCTAGTTTATGTGGCGTCTGATGAATCCGATACAGGTACGAACGGAAACTAAAAATAATTTGAATTATGAGAAATGTTGTCCACTGTCTTCTGTCGATGGTATTATGCAGAAATTCAAATGATCTACACATCCTTCGACGTCAGCAGGTCTTTTGAATGAAAATGAAAAAAAAAATTGAAAGTATTTTTCTGTCCAGTTGGCCGTTTAACGTTGATACTCGTCGATTTGATATGGAAAGACGTGACGCGTAAAAATTGCTCGGCGCATGTTGAAATTCATTAGTTCACCACAATTTACTAGATCATTAAATAGTTATGCATACGCTATGTATTCAAATTAATGTCATCGGAATTTTTCCACTGTCAACGGTCATTGTGAATCACATGATCCTCATGTGACGTATGCCAATTGTCAAAGCGCACATCTTCTTCCCTTTAAAATTATCCATTACTTCTAAAAATGGTTCTGCTATCCGATTTCCCAAGATTCGACACTGCATACAGTCACACTGTTCCTCGGTTGAGTTAAGCTCGTAATTATGATTTCAAAATTAATCTATACGTCTTCACAGAAAATTATTTGATGCGTTCATAATTCACGAGGAGTGTAGTAAACCAATGACGAACTTTTTATTGGAGCGACATCTAATATATAAAACAGAAAGCCACCAACTCTAACTTATCAAACGCTAGAACAGAAGTACGTTTTCCATGCCCGGAAGAAATTTCAACTTTGATTATAATATTCAGCATGCGATGTGAAGCTTGAAGATTTCGTTTTCACATTTTCTATATCACGTTATCCGCAAAAAAACTAAAAGAGACCTCGATCATCAAAGACTTTCTCGTTAAAATATGGAAGGTTGTGTTGAATTTTCACGCTAACCGGAATATAGCGGTTCTTTCGGAGAAATTTTAAGCCCCGGTCCAAATGTTAATTCGTATAAATAGTAATGAACGTACATACAGATACAGTACAATACTGCATATGCTGTGTGACAGTTGCGAAACCTTGTAGACTAGTAAACTGTGACTCTTTCAGTTATCATCATTCTAATGTAGATGTCGCTCGAAACGCAAAAGTGCTTTTACTCACGCAGGACTGAAAGGGATGCAGATGTTGAGGAACGCTCCCTCCGGACTCCGGAGTAATCGTTCATCCTGACTCCTCGATTGCCCGTTTCTGCACGCTATTTCCCCATACATTATGATACACTGTTTTTCATGAAATTTCTGACAAAAAAGGCACGAAGACTTTCATGATGTTCTACTTGACTGATGAGGTATTCCACGCCATGATGCGCAGCACTGCGTTCGGAACCGAATTGCATCGTCTCTATCGGGGTTATTGTACGAGATGCTATTGCTCCGTATCCATCAGGATCAATACGGACACCCGATATTCGCGCTCGTTCCGGCGAAAATCCTCTTTCGCACTAAAATTTCCCGATCATACCCATAACTCTTCCGCTTGTGACAATTCGATGCGGGATTCAGACGCGTCGCATTTTACGCATTCATATATGCCTCAGGGATTCAACAGCGGAAGGATGACGCGCAAAACGAGACCGGCTGAAGAATGATCAAAAATCATGGCACAGCACTGCTATTTTTTATGAATCTTTTCCATTATATCATTCCATCTCCAGACGCATTATCGAATTTTTAAAGCTTTCGAATGGTCAATATGCTGCGTGGTACAGGATCGACTCCACTGCGTGACGCGCGCCCTCGATTAAACGCACATCAGATCAGAGTTCTTCATTAGTCGAATTTTTTTAAATAACGTTTTATCTTCCGGTAAGACACGAACCCCATTTAGTGACTCTAAAACTGCAATATTTTGAGAAGACCCAAATTTGAAGTTTGACCTGATTACCTGAATTAATCCTGAATTTAATTTTTTTAATTATTCCCATTATAAAATTTTTTCCGTGTAAATTGGTCCAAAGTTCGATATTGAAATTAAATTTAATGCACAGCAACACTGCTAAAACATTTTTACTAATTCATACCCATCGTCTATACGACGCGCCCCCTTTTCCCTCTCAATTTTGATTTTTAACTAAAATCCCGAGTAGGCGTAACATAGAGAGGTTTGAAATGCGTAGCATTTTTGGCTAGAAATGCGTATAAAATGCATTTTGAAACGCCCAAATTATTTGCAGGGTATTCCCGATTTTCTTCATTTTTACCAGTGTGTTTTTTTGTGTGTGATTCCTCTGCAATCAATTCACACAGATACCGGCGATTTTATAAGACTTTACCAACTAGGCGTGATTCTATAAAAAAATATGACCTAGTCATCGGAATATTTCAGAAATATTTCAGAAATACTTTAGAATACTGCATCACATGAATCTGAAATGCCGAAAACATCTCACTTGCCCAAATTTTATTTTCCAGCAAGACCTGCGTCTGCATTTTTTTTATGGTTTCTGCTAATCTTCCAGTGTACATTTACGTGAAATGTCTTCGCGGAAAACTGCAGTTGTCCCGGCATTCCAAATTTTACAAACCAAAAATTAAAACTTCCAGTAACTCATTGATCAGGAAAATAATGTTATTGTGAAACTGATTTTATTTTTGGAGAACCCTCTAGTTTATGCGGCAACTGATGAATCCGATACAGGTATGAACAGAAACTAATGTTGTCCGGTTCCAAGAATAAAATAAAAATTTGACAACGTGTCTTGTCTTCTTTCCGGTTAGCTTTTAATTCTTGGAAACCTTCCAACTATTAATTTAGTATTTATCTCCTTAATGTCTGGGGAACTTCTTTAAGTATCCGACATTCAATTTCTGAATTGAATGTAGAGTCCATATATCTTCAGTAGATATATTTCTATCAGCTTACTTGTCTCCTTACAAGGTTATGAACAACACTGAACTTGTGCAGGCAAAAACAATGATTTATATAAACTTTGGTCAACAGCACAAAGGCAAGGAAGAGGGCCAGTCATTATAATGAAGAATCTGGGCAGCAACAGAGTTTTGGGGGCTACAAGGATCATTTGGTTTTATAATGAGGTGATCAGTGATATGGATCAAGATAGGAGGTGACATCGTTGTTGGGACATCTCAGGACGCAGAGAGAATACTGAACACAGGGAATATAATATTACTTTGTGGCAAAGAATTCAATGCAGCAAAGGATTGCATGAAAGTTCTCGCCTTGGGATACTTCCCAAGTTTTGTCATGTTTTATCACACTGATAACACTAAATATAATTTGAATTTTGAGAAATGTTGTCCACTGTCTTCTGTCAATGGTATTATGTAGAAATTAAAATGATCTACACATCCTTCGATGTCAGCAGGTCTTTTGAATGAAAATTTAAAAAAAATTGAAAGTATTTTTCTGTCCAGTTGGCCGTTTAACGTTGATACTCGTCGGTTTGATTTGGAAAGAAGTCACGCGTAAAAATTGCTTGGCGCATGTTGAAATTCATTAGTTCACCACAATTTACTAGATCATTAAATAGTTATGCAAACGCTATTTATTCAAATTAATGTCCGCGGAATTTTTCCACTGTCGACGGACATTTTGAATCGCATGATCCGCATGTGACGTATGCCAATTGTCAAAGCGCAAATCTTCTTCCCTTCAAAAATTATCCATTACTTCTAAAAATGGTGGTGCAATCCGATTTCCTAAGATTCGACACTGCATACAGTCACATTGTTCCTCGGTTTAGTTCAGCTCGTAATTATGATTTCAAAATTAATCTATACGTGTTCACAGACAATTATTTGATGCGTTCATAATTGACAAGGAGTGTGGTAGACCAATGACGAACTTATTTTTTGAGCGACATCTAATATATGAAACAGGAAGCCACCAACTCTAACTTTTAGAACGCTAGAACAGAAGTACGTTTTCCATGCCCGGAAAGAAATTTCAACTTCGATTATAATATTCAGCATGCGATGTGAAGCTTGAAGATTTCGTTTTCACATTTTCTATAATCTATATCACGTTATCCGCAATAAAACTAAAAGAGACGTCGATCATCAAGGACTTTCTCGTGAAAATATGGAAGGTTGTCATGAATTATCACGGAAACCGGAATATAGCGGTTCTTTCAGAGAAATTTTAAACTCAGGTCCAAATGTTAATTCGTATAAATAATAATGAACGTACATACAGATACAGTACAATACTAAATACATATGCATCGAATGTGTGACAGTTGCGAGACCTTGTAGACTAGAAAACTGTGACTCTTACAGTTATCACGTTTCTGACATAGATGTCGCTCGAAAGGCAAAATTGCTTTTACTCACGCAGGACTGAAGGGGATGCAGATGTTGAGGAACGCTCCCTCCGGAATAATCGTTCATCCTGACTCCTCGATTGCCCGTTTCTGCACGCTATTTCCCCATGCATTATGATACACTGTTTTTCATGAAATTTCTGACAAAAAAGGCACGAAGACTTTCATGATGTTCTACTTGACTGATGAGTTATTCCACGCCATGATGCGCAGCTCTGCGTTCGGAACCGAATTGCATCGTCTCTATCGGGGTTATTGTACGAGATGCTATTGCTCCGTATCCATCAGGATCAATACGGACACCCGATATTCGCGCTCGTTCCGGCGAAAATCCTCTTTCGCAGATTCAACAGCGGAAGGATGACGCGCAAAACGAGACCGGCTGAAGAATGATCAAAAATCATGGCACAGCACTGCTATTTTTTATGAATCTTTTCCATTATATCATTCCATCTCCAGACGCATTATCGTATTTTTAAAGCTTTCGAATGGTCAATATGCTGCGTGGTACAGGATCGACTCCACTGCGTGACGCGCGCCCTCGATTAAACGCACATCAGATCAGAGTTCTTCATTAGTCGAATTTTTTTTAAATAACGTTTTATCTTCCAGTAAGACACGAACCCCATTTAGTGACTCTAAAACTGCAATATTTTGAGAAGACCCAAATTTGAAGTTTGACCTGATTACCTGAATTAATTCTGAATTTAATTTTTTTAATTATTTCCATTATAAAAATTGTTTCTGTGTAAATTGGTCCAAAGTTCGATATTGAAATTAAATTTAATGCACAGCAACACTGCTAAAACATTTTTACTAAATCATACACATCGTCTACGACGCGCCCCCTTTTCCCTCTCAATTTTGATATTTAGTGTAAATTGGTCCAAAGTTCGATATTGAAATTAAATTTAATGCACAGCAACACTGCTAAAACATTTTTACTAATTCATACCCATCGTCTACGACGCGCCCCCTTTTCCCTCTCAATTTTGATTTTTTTTTTTTAAGTGCTCGTGGTACTCGAGTACAGTACATAAGGGTATTCAAGTTGGATCGTTTCTTCCAATAATCGAAGATATAAGATATACAGTATATCGAAGATATATACGTCTACGTGTTATTGCTTCGTCCGAAAAACGTATATCCAGTAATTTCTTCAAGCAAAACGAAATCTGGCTACAGGTAACGTATTACATTTGAGGCAGAAAACTGTTAAAAGAATTCAGTGCGTTCATGAAATTCTTATTGTTTGTTCTAAGCAATCGATGAACGCGGAATAAAGAGTCAGAAAATGTGCTTGTCTTGGGCATTCAGACCTTTAACTGCATCAGAATCGCGAAATTCTTCCACAAATTCAAGAAAAACTCTCAGGAACATGTTAAATTACGTTGTGGGCAATCATAGATATCACCTCTTTGTTTAAGGGAAAATTTTGTCTAAGTGACTGTTGGCTATTAATTCGAAGGTTCGAAGTGAGGCCACTGCATAAAAAATCTTTCTTGAAAAATAAAATGCATGAAGATTTCTTTCAACGGTTTATTTTTCAAATTCATCATCAGGTTTATTTATGGCAAATATGACTGCGAAATAAAAATGAGCATCGTTCCAATGAAAATATTAAGTACTGTAATTTTATTTAAAGCTTTTTGAACGTTATGCTTAAACTCGAATCGTTCCAGGAATACTAAGATTCCGGCATTGTTCAACAAGATCCAGTGGATTTCACTTGAAAAATATGTTTTGCAAATGGTCAGGGGATTTGCAGAGGCAATGTTGAATGCAATCTGGCAAGTCGCTCCTCAGCATGAAGATGCAATTCAGACAATTAGACTCGATTTTAAAAGTTCGTGTCTTGTATCGATTCTTCAAATTCTACGAATACTTCAAAACCCATTACGTCTCAATTTCCATGAGTTCTTCCCGCCCGTCAGCTATCGAAGATGATTCATTTCTGGAAAACTGGATGAAAAAGCATAGCCCCTGATTCTAAGTCGGATATATATAAGTTCATATACTGTATATAAGAAGGACTCAATCGCGCGAAGCTTGACAGGACCTGACAGAAGATGAACGTGAAACCCATGAAGTATTCATACTGCACATGAATGTGTCTTCATCCCGACCGAAATCCGAGGAGATTTTTTTCAATCCTCGACGGATGGGTTCTCCCAGCGAAGCGTGAGCAATCTTTGACAGCCCATTTGTTTGTCAATAGGATTATTGCGGTTGTTTTCTCCCCTGGTGTGTGTGTGTGTGTGTGTAGGAAAAGAAATAGAAAATAGGGGGAAGAGGATGAAGCGTCAGAACCTGGAAAGAAAAAAAAACTATACGAGGAGATTTCTGCTGCTTCGCTTTTCAATTCTCGTCGAACCGGATTTCAATTCATTATATTTTTTGTGGGATCTTATAAAGAGTAGAGATGCGATGATGTGAGGGAACGAATCAAGTTTTTGCTCCCCTTATACTATACTGACTCAGAACGTTGATCTGCTTATTTTCCACGAACACTCTTCGTATACGTGGGATTGGAAAGGATCGAAAAATTGCTGCCGATTGTATTATTTTGTGGATTATTTTGCACCAGCATCGAAAACCAATTCAATTTTCCGGGTTTTCCTGCAAACTAGGTGAAACGGAATATGTTTTTGAGGACATAGCTTCTGGCTTTGAAGAGCATTCATTAGCTTTCTTTCTTATGTCCAGAATTCCACACTATAAGAATTGAACTATCAAAAGTCTGGTATTCTCACAAATGAATAAAAAGGTACTCTTCCAAAATTTAGAGTACCAGGGAAAGAGAAAGCTTTTCATGGTTTCTCTTCAAAGACTCTACTCAAAATTGTTTAATCAATTAAAATTATCTGCTGATAATTTTTAATTGTTTTTATTTTTTACTGCTGTCAGACATTGGGGCAATGCCATTTGCATCACCTTGGGAATGGCATGTTTGGAATCTCAGCATCATATTTTCCAGATAATCATCATATTCTGCCATCATTTTTTTTTTCAGAATGACAGAAATCACAGCACAATAAGGCAATTAATAAGCTCAAATTAAATCACAAGGTGTTCAGCCTGTTTTCTACTGGACCATTCAGGCACTTGTGTACAATATTTATTTTCAATACCGTTGACGTGATTCATTTTTGATAGGCTTGAACAGCTTGAATGGATGTGTGGGGGAGGAATTGCAATGTTAGAAGACTGTCCTAACATGTGATGCTGACGTGGCAACAAAAGCTTGAGCATTCATCAATCAATCATCAGATTTTAAAGTTCAACTTCTGAAGAGGAATGCACGATTGATTTTATGCGACTCATTTTTTCCAAGCTGGCATAAAACTTACTGTGTTTTTTCGCTGGAAACTGAAGTGTGATGAGTTCCTTGTGCGAAATGCTACAGTAGTAAATACTGCTAAAATGTTCTTGCATTTGAGGTAATTTTATAAATATAAATATATAGTCTTTGAAATTTTTGCGGACAGGTCCCTTTTTCTTCATCCGGGCTTAATCGACTGAAATTCGTGAAGTGACCCGCCATGCGGGAAAATCGTGGTCGTCAGCATCTAAAAATCCTGCACTCGTCCCACAGGCGATTTGGCCGCCCACAACTTCTGAAAGGATTTGACGAGGAAAAGAAGGAATGATGAAGAAGAGAGAAAAATAAAGCCAGGAGGTTTCGAGCGTGAGGAGAGCAAGAATTAGGTACAATAGTGGACCAGGCGACTAAATCTGCGGCATGGCCTAAAGCCCACTACAAACCGGATGTCACCACTCTGGTATTCATTTTTTCTCTCACAAGAAGAAAACGCATGATTGAAACGTCTTGCTGGTTTTTTTTAATCTTCGAAAAGTTCTGAGCCGAGGCTTCTAGGTGCAACCTTTCGTAAGAAGGGTGCAAGTTGTACTTGCGCAATTTTTATTAAGCCGCTTTTTTAATACTCGCCACTTGTGAAATTCTTTTTAGTAACCTAGTGATTGAAATTATCCGAAATTGTGTCATAGAAACTGGAAGCAAACATTCGGACTTAGCTCATCAAACTCGCCGAACATCAATGTTCTGTTTTGTCAAGGTTTACTCCCGTATTCTAAACATATGAACTTTTGAATGATTCCATTCTGATTTTAGAATGGACTAGGGACTAGAATCACAAATGTTTGCACACAGTATTTCACGACGGTTTATCATTTCATTTCAAAGTGGTGCTGGATTTTTTTTGCAGGCTATAGTATATTTCAATTTGACCGAAAATCACCAAAATCGCAATAGGGCAGAATGGCCTAAACTTGGAAATATTCCGATAATCCAAAAGAGGAAAATTGACAAGGTCCAGCAGACCGTCAAAGTTAATCTTATGGCTGAAGTTCGAAAAAAAAAACAGCCTTATAAAACCTTTCTTCGCTCTTCGGAAACTTTTTTGCACAAATTTTAATATATACAGAAATACTGTATATAAAAATATATAAACAGACTTGTGGACTCTACAAAAATCTTGGTATTCTCTGCCTAGCGAATTTTTTTTTTCTGGTCGCCGATATGGGGTTCTCTCCAAATGTTATTTGAAAATTCTCTCTGAAACGACTTTTTTCTGGTCCTTTGTGATTTTTTGCTTATAGAGATAGAGAGAGAGACCACCTGTATTTCCCAATGTAAGCTATATTTGCAAGTGCAATATTTTAATTTATTTTAAAAAACGACTAGTAATTAATTCCTGAGGGAAAATGACCCCTGACACCGCTGCTGAAGGGTTAAGCTAGACCATGTATGGTTTCCAAAGAAAAACTGGATTATCGGGTAATATATAGTCGGCGGCAACCTGGATGGAGGCTGGCCCGATGACTGCAGTGAGAGCCCTGCTGTGGGCCTGGCCACACATGTCAGCCTGTCTGGAGATTTTCTGGACGCTCGTCGGACGTGTTGCTGCTGTGCTCTTGATCGCTCCTCTCTGCGGACTCGCCGTCGACGCCCCGCGGGGTTCGACGTCGAGCGGCCTTTAGGTTAAGGACGACGTTAGAGCCCGAGAAGTCGCTGGCGTACGTAGTCATAATGCCCATGTACGAGCCTTAGTATTGTGGCCCTATAAAGGGCGTAGGCTTCGAGTGAGAAAAAAAATTGTGGTTCTTTTTTCGTCCTATACTCATTCAAAATAAAAGACATGTCACGACTTTTTTTTTGCTGCGTGAGCAGGGATATAAATTCACGAGAAATGCGTGGGAAGGATTTTTTTGTTGACTTGGAACTTTCAGGCATTTTTCGATGCAGATCATTTGGCGTACAAAAATAAAATCTCTTTGGAACGAAGCCATTTTGGGACTAATAAAATAGCTTCGTCACTACTAAAATTTGTTCATAAACAAACCCATACTCTGTCATAGGCGGAGGGATCTAAGAAACGAATTCATAGCACTATGGTTTATTATTCGTTATACTGTAATGAGTTTCGTTGTGGCGGCCTCTACCGCATGCGGGTTGAAAAAAGCAGCGAAAAGTTTTTGACTGATTTTCGCATTAGTTACATTATTGATTACTGCTGTTTAATGAAGAAAATCCTGAACCCGCGGCTTATTCATTAGGTCCAATTTTTTAATCTCAATCTTGTGACAGAAAATATTCGGGAACATTGTCAAGATTTACATTGAAACAAATCAGCAAAATATGATGTGGAACAGGAACGTGTGCTGAGTTTTATTGAGATCCCCTTTTATGCGGAGTCTTTTTCCTCCCACTCGCTCAGTCAAAATCACAAAAATTTGCGCGCTTTTAATGTTATAAGTGCAAGGAACATGCATTCATGAAGAATGCGCGGGAATGACTTTTTTGTGGGCAAGGAAGTTTGAAAAATATTTTTTTGTAGGTCAGGGGTCCCCAACCTTTCTGTGCCCATGGACTGGCATATTTTCATAAAATAATTGCTGACCAGGAAATTTCCAACAAGATTTCTGCAAAGAACTGGAAAAGTTTCATACGAAGTTTGCATGCTCAAAAAAGTTTGGCTTGGAAGACTTTATGGCAGGTATTTAAAAATTTCCTGCTTTTTTGCATAAATCAAGTTATAGGAACTAATGAAGCAGCTATATGCTGTGGAATGTTTTCAAAAAAATAGAAAGACTAGCTTGAAGAAATGTTTCTCAGAATTAAGAATTAGAATAATATATTTCACCTGGTGAAAATTTGTCTGAAGTATGATTTGAAGAAAAAACAACAAATATGTTTCATGAGATAATTTCAACTGCCATCATCTTGTCAAAATTTCAATTAAAGATGCTATATCGTCCATGGATGCCAATTTTTGAAAAATTATCGCCGGAAATCCAATTCCTGCTGCAATCTCGGGCTCTTCAGCGACCGCATGCATCAGTATTACGGGTACATGCTCGGAATCATAACACCGGGATATTTCCCGCATCCGAAGCTCACTCTTTTTTTTGTGGTTTTTTTTTTCGTCCTATACTCATTCAAAATAAAAGACATGTCACGACTTTTTTTTTTCTGCGTGAGCAGGGATATAAATCCACGAGAAATGCGTGGGAAGGATTTTTTTGTTGACTTGGAACTTTCAGGCAATTTTTGATGCAGATCATTTGGCGTACAAAAATAAAATCTATTTGGAACGAAGCCATTGTGACTAATAAAATAGCTTCGTCACTACTAAAATTTGTCCGTAAACAAACTCGGAGTGATCTAAGAAACGAATTTATAGCACTATGGTTTATTATTCGTTATAATGAGTTTCGTTGTGGCGGCCTCTGCCGCATGTGGGTTGAAAAAAGCAGCGAAAAGTTTTGGACTGATTTTCGCATTAGTTACATCATTGATTACTGCGGTTTAATAAAGAAAATCCTGACCCGCGGCTTATTCATTCGATCCAATTGTTTAATCGCAATCAGTGACAAAAAATATTCTGGAATATTGTTAAGATTTATGCGTAATCTTTTTCCTCCCACTCGCTCAGTCAAAATCACAAAAATTTGCGCGCTTTTTATTATAAGTGCAAGGAACATGCATTCATGAGGAATGCGTGGGAATGACTTTTTTGTGGGCAAGGAAGTTTGAAAAATATTTGTTTTGTTGGTCAGGGGTCCCCATCAACCTTTCTTTGCCCATCATGGAATGGCATATTTTCATAAAATTTTTGCTGACCAGGAAATTTCCAACACGATTTCTGCAAAGACCGGCAAAGTTTCATACGAACTTTGCTTGCTCAAAAAAGTTTTGCTTGGAAGACTTTATGGCAGGTATTTAAAAATTTCCTGCTTTTATGCAAAAATCAAGTTATAGGAGCCAATGAAGCAGCTGTGGAATGTTTTCAAAATGTAGAAAGGCTAGCTTGAAGAAATGTTTCTCAGAATTAATAATTATAATAAAATATTTCACCTGGTGAAAATGTGTCTGAAGTATGATTTGAAGAAAAAACAACAAATATGTTTCATGAGATAATTTCAACTGCCATCATCTTGTCAAAATTTCAATTAAAGATGCTATATCGTCCATGGATGCCAATTTTTGAAAAATTCATTAGGCTGGAGAAAATTTCTCGCTGACCTGCAAAAAATTTCTGCGGACCACGGGTTGGGGAACGATGGTGTAAATAATCACCTGATACGGAAAATTCCTTGCAAAGCTGAAGCAGCGGAAAAACTTTTTGTGCCTATTTTTCCTTAGATAAAGTACTGGCCAAATAAATGTTTCCCAGATAGAAGAGTAAAAACAATCCAGAAAAGATTATGAGAAGTACCATGCAAAAGAAATCAATAGAAGGTGCAAAACCAGAAGTTCGTGATGTGCTGAACTTTCATGAGAGTTCTTTTGTTTTATACTGTACAAGCAATCCCAGGCTATACAATGGAAAAACGCCAGAATACGAACACATGTACCAAAGTAATCCATAATATTACAGTCAAGAACTAATTACATCGTAATCAAGTAAAAATTAAAAATGTTGGTCGGCTGAAATGTATAAACAGTTAATTTCCTTCCCCAAAACTCGGATCAAGTAAATTTTCTACCTAAATATGGTTTCGCCTTTCTGCTTGATTCGTCGTTATTTCGCTGTCTCAGTGAATAATTACTTGATTCAAATGTATTTTTTCCTAATAATGTACTGCATATTCGGTACTTTGATTGCAATAGATAAAAATAATATTCCCCGGACTATGATTGCAAGGCAACACATCAGTGAATATATGCATTAGAAGGTCAAGACATTTTTAATGACGAATTCGTAAGTACTTCGAAGGAAAGTTTTAAATACGGTTTGGGGTTTCCATTATTGCTTGAATTGCTTCAGGACAGAATAAAGTACTTCAACAGAAGATTGAACCCATGTAACCAAGTATATTTCGCTTGATTACAACCTTCAGTAACTTCTTCATTCGAAAGTCATGGTTAATGGACATATTTTATTTTAAAGAACCCATGGATGTTCGAATTACCGTTATTTCGATTAAAGTTATTCGAATCTTCGAAAAATCGAGGTCATTTCCGTATCGAAATTATAAGATGTATTGCAGAATGAAATCCTTCTCAGTCAACGCAATTTCATTTGAAATTAATATTTTGCCCAATGAGTTCCACATTAATTTCCGAAATATGTTAATGAAAAAGTTGCGTTGTAATTTATTGTACACTTATTCGAAATAATTGCTTTCCCCTCAGTAATTCGGGGTGACTCATGCATTAAAATGTTCGGATTTTCTAAAAAATATTTAACATTTGTGGAAAGAATGAATAAAATAGTATGAGAGCAGAGAAGGTGAGATAAACTCTAGTCTTTTAAGAACATGATCAATTGCTTTGCCCAGAGACGATCCGGAAATGCTTCAGGAGTTAAGTACAACTGAATCTGCTTCCAGGAGGAAAAACCAGAACTAAGTCATTAATTGAAGACAATCATCAGATTTCGAAATGGGATGCCAAACGTTTTCCATAATGAAAGGGCCAATCGAAAGGATTCTCTTCACAAAGTCATCGCCTATAATGCTTTTCATAAACCCAATCCCTGATGTGATTTTTCGACTTATCACGTTCATTTGCAAAGACTTGTAAATTCTAGAATATTTGCGAGAAAAAAACTGCTTGCTCAACTTTTAATTATACTGTATTTGCTCAATTTCTGGAAAATTTATTCTCGCCCTGTCTCGAGTCACAATTCCGCGTTCAGAGTCTACATGACACGCCGACTAAAGTAAGACATTCGAAATTTCCATCCAGATTCAAGCATTGCGAATTTACCTGCATTCCCTTGGCAAACAGCTACAGTGGAAAACAGAATGAAGTTCCACCGCCTACGGTTGCTGCGGAAGCCTAAAGCATACTCGTATATCAATTTTCGCCACCTGCAACAGACTGGAATTACTGTGCGAGGGTTGGTTCATAAGTTTTGAGACTATTTGAAACAGATCCAACAAAGTTTGAACAATTTCAAAAATTTTTTTCCCCACTCGCATAGCCCCATCATTTGGCATCTCTTCAGTGCTGTTCAGCATACTATGTCAATTTCAATGCATCTGTTTCATGCTATAAATCCAAACAATCGAAACAATGTTGGGAAACGAGATCCGTTAGTTGATTAAGGTGCTTTTTGATGGCAGAAATGACAGGCTGTTTCTGTCCTGAAAATCAATTCCTTTCAGATCTTTCTTCACAGTTGAGAACAGTCGGAAGTCAGGAGTTTCTGATCAACAAGCAGAACTCAATTTTTTGTAATACAGTAGAATCTCATTACAACAAATCTCATTATAGCAAATTTCTGCTTAAAACAAATTTTTTTCCAAGTCCAGGCAGTTATTCTTAAGGCGCAGCTTAAATTTATCTTGTTCTAACAGTTTTATTTTCTACTAATTCTCCGGTTATAACGCATTTTTTCTCAAATTTTTAATTTGATTTTCAGATTTTTGTCCCAAAATTTCCAAATTTTTGGTCCCCAATTTTCATATGATAATTTCCTGAGGCTCAATATCCCCAAATAGTGGACAGGAAATGTGTCTGCAGCAGAATTACACACTCAAAAATACAGGAAGTTAAAAATGGGTTACATTAGCTGACTGGCAGACAATTTTCATATGATAATTTCCTGAGGCTCAATATCCCCAAATAGTGGACAGGAAATGTGTCTGCAGCAGAATTACACACTCAAAAATACAGGAAGTTAAAAATGGGTTACATTAGCTGACTGGCAGGAAGCCAATAAAATATATGCATCCTGATTAATTTAATATCCATTTTTTCAGGAGCCTGGAAGCACAGTGCATAGCTATAGCCACCCACCAAAATCTGTGATAATATGTTTATTTTCCAATGCTCTTCTGCATTGATGAGTCATTTTTCCAATTTTTAAATTCATTTTCAAATGTAAAAATTTCGTGAAAGACATTTATTGGTACAGATATTGCAGAGAAAAAAAAATGCAACTACAGTTCTTCAGACAATAAAATGCTTTTGCAGATGATGAAGTGCATTTCTGTTAATAAATCCATCAATCTCAAAGAAAATAATTTTTCATTACAACAAAAATTTTTTTCAGTCCCTGGGAGTTTGTTGTTATGAGATTCTACTGTACTGTTTCAATTGTTGTATTGATTGCACAAAAAAGGCATTTCAATTGGCGGAGGGTATATGCTGAAAGGTTACAAAATGATGAGGCTAAGCAAGTAAAAAGTAAAATTTATTTGTTGAAATTCTGTTGGATCTATTGCAGAAAGTCTCAAAACTTGTGAACAAACCCTCGTACAATAAAAAAAAAAAAAGACTTCGCGCGTAGTTACGGAATTTAAATTCCATCTCAAGATGCTTTGGTCTATACTCCAGTGCGCCTCTCTGCTGCGCGTTGAATCCGAAGAACCGTTGGTCTGATGACTGCAAGCTTTCCCTGAAGTGAATATTCTTATACAGTATATGTTGGGTTGCTGCCTTTGCACCCTGCGGCGATGAGAGGTGGTGAACTCATCTCGTCCCGTTCGCCGCAGGCATGCGAATTAGCCATTTTTTTCCTTTCTCCCTTGAAGACTCGCCTGTATCTTCGTGTGACATCGCTATTAGGTTCCAGAGCGAGGCATCAGTGAAACAATAAAAAAAAAAAACGCTGCTTTGATGCTTCGCATTCATTTTTTTCTGCTTGTTATTTTTTCTTGTGAAGGGAGCCACACCCTGAAACAACCAGGTTTATAAGAGTTGTGAAGAGCAAAGGGCCAAAAGCTTTTGTTCCGAGGTGACTGTAAGGGACCGCCACGCGCACGCGAACGTCGTGTATGAAATCAACCAGTTTTGCCTAAAAATAAAACTAATAATAACTTCGCGAAAAACTATAAAAACAGGAAATCAAGAACAAGAATTCATCAATAGTCCCGTTCGCCGCAGGCATGCGAATTAGCCATTTTTTTCCTTTCTCCCTTGAAGACTCGCCTGTATCTTCGTGTGACATCGCTATTAGGTTCCAGAGCGAGGCATCAGTGAAACAATAAAAAAAAACGCAGCTTTGATGCTTCGTATTTTTATTTTTTTGTTCGGTCTTTTTTCTTGTTAAGGGAGCCACACCCTGAAACAACCAGGTTTATAAGAGTTGTGAAGAGCAAAGGGCCAAAAGCTTTTGTTCCGAGGTGACAAAGCAGGGGGTGATCATCCGTTGGCTGTAGCATCAAGCAGTCGAGTTCAACGGAAAGTTTGAACTTCGGACATCAGAAGTCTTCTATTTTTTTCAATCCTGTATGATTATTCCAGTATTTCACTGCATATTTGAAGCAGGTAAGGTTTCATTCCAAATAATAGGTTTTCCTTGGTGGAACGTGGACTTCAAAATTACTTCAAGAGCTTGCAAAAGACAGCACCTTCATTTTTGAGCTGCCGATCTTATCCCAGCAACAGACGCGCATTTCTATTTTCAGGGGAAAATGTTTAAAATTTAAGAATTCCAAAAGTAAAAGTTATCAATGTATACTGAAAAATAATTCGTTGACTTCGACTTTAATTTTTAATGTAATATATTTTAATTTTACAGGTTGAAGAAAACAAGAATATTTGTTTTTGAATGGAAAAGTTCGTTCTTCAAAAATTAGAAGTGACGTGCGTCCAACTTTGCTTCCGATTTCGGGGGGGGGGGGGGGGGGGGGCGT
>CAJPEX010002342.1:4152-41096 GCA_905338405.1 Notodromas monacha
TTACTCATGATTCATCCACCATCACAACTCAAAGAGGTACCTCTTGCGCTCTGTGATATTGAACCAATGATTCATGAGAGCACGCCTGTGCAGCAATTTGGTTCCTGAGAACAAAAGTCATGCCTACACCACGAGCGCGTACAGGGAGTGCAACTGCGATTGTGGCCACACCGCACCACTCACGCGCTGAAAAAAACGATAGTTTGTCTGTTCACTATACATTTATTGGATGAGCAGGATTGTAACATGAAATTCCATCTCGTTCCGGAAGTGAACGCTTCATTGGATTTGTTATTCGCCGAATTGGAAGCCGTGCGATTATATCGGATTATTACTTATTATCATTCAGGAAACAGGTTCCACTTTAGCATAGAAGCTTTTCAGGTATGAGCTAGTGTAATACCCTTCTTTCATTATCCATCTGCCACAGAGCTTGATTTATTATCCGATGGGCACCTTATTGTATGATGACAAGCAACGATCTGATAATGGATATCTGATAATTTTCGTCAGATTTGACGCCGATGACGCTGGGTTTATAATTTTTTTCTTCTTCAGATTCTGGCAGCGACAGTGATGCAGAAGGAGGTCTTGGAAACGTTATTCGCATGGTCATGCGACCCCCAGGTCATTCAGGGAAGGCGAAACGAGGTCACCTGTGCTTCGATGCTTCCTTCGAAAGCGGTTCGTATGATTTTCCGCCAGAAATCACGCGATCGAAGCATAACCTCGACGCAAGAAAATTGAAGTTCGTACATTTCTGCAGGCTTTGGCTGACCAGATTCGTCTGAATGAGCTGCGAAGAGAAGACTAACTGTATTCTCAATTCAAGCAATCTGTATGCTTTGTTCTAGAAGTGTGCCGATTTATATTATATCGACATATTTGCATTATTCCGCTGAACCAACGTTCAACCTGATGTTTATATGCTTGAGGTAGAACTGATCTTAACACAAAACAAATGCGACAAGGTGTTCATATATTCTTCCAGAATAACACGTGCCTTTGATTAAACCTGCCAAGATGTAATTAAAGATAAAAGCAGTTCTAGAGCATCGTAAACTGCCAGTTGACGAGAATCGAGAACTATATTTTTCAGCATGATTTACAAGTGACCAGGAAAAGGTGATCGTAATGATGAACTATGGATGATTCGAACTTTTCTCTTCGATCTCATTTCAGGCAACCTCGGAAGAGTGGATTTCATCACAGAATATGAGTATGACCTTTTCATCAGACCAGATACCTGCAACCCAAGGTACAGGGTATGGTTCAACTTCGTTGTGGACAATGTCAGAGCTGATCAACGGGTTATCTTCAACATTGTCAACTTCAGCAAGACGAAGCTGGTTTATCGGGATGGAATGACACCGTTAGTGAAGTCCACCTCTCGACCAAAATGGTACTTCAACTCATATTGAACCTTCATTCATTTACAGTGTGAGATACCATAAAAAGAGAAGCATTCGCTGCGATTGAATTGCATGTGTGATCCACAGTGTTTCTTCTTGGCTTCTCAAAGCATCGAGCAAAATCTTGTCGTGTTTCAGGCAGCGGATTCCATCACGTTTCGTGTACTACCACAAATCCCCGGAACACAGAAATCACTACGTCTTGTCGTTTGCTTTCGCATTTGACAAAGAAGAAGACGTGTACCAATTTGCATTTGCTTATCCGTACACATACTCGCGATTGCAGTCGTATTTGGAGCAAGTGGACTATAAGAACTATTCCTTCTACCATAGAGAGCTTCTGGCTCAAAGTGTTGTGAGCATCCTTCGAATTTATTCTTCGTGATTGTGCAGAGAAGTTTATTGACGAATATTTTTGAAAAAAAAGCAACAAAGGTGCTGCGATTTGATTACAATTGGCAACAACGCTGGACAGCAAACTCTGAAGCCTGAGGAAGCCGCGAATCCATCAAGTGCTACTATATCAGTGACGACTGGGGCTAAAGACTTTTCTGGATCTGGTGCTGGAGCAAAAAAGCAGCGAACAATTGTTATATTATCACGATCGCACGCTGGAGATTCGCCAACGTCCTTCATATGCCAAGGTATACCTTCGCCATTTTTGCAAGCAAATTAAGTCCTCGAAAAGAACATCACATGCAATTGTAGGGGGACCCGGGAAAAAAAATGTTCGTCTAGTATTTTTCNAACACAGAAATCACTACGTCTTGTCGTTTGCTTTCGCATTTGACAAAGAAGAAGACGTGTACCAATTTGCATTTGCTTATCCGTACACATACTCGCGATTGCAGTCGTATTTGGAGCAAGTGGACTATAAGAACTATTCCTTCTACCATAGAGAGCTTCTGGCTCAAAGTGTTGTGAGCATCCTTCGAATTTATTCTTAGTGATTGTGCAGAGAAGTTTATTGACGAATATTTTTGAAAAAAAAGCAACAAAGGTGCTGCGATTTGATTACAATTGGCAACAACGCTGGACAGCAAACTCTGAAGCCTGAGGAAGCCGCGAATCCATCAAGTGCTACTATATCAGTGACGACTGGGGCTAAAGACTTTTCTGGATCTGGTGCTGGAGCAAAAAAGCAGCGAACAATTGTTATATTATCACGATCGCACGCTGGAGATTCGCCAACGTCCTTCATATGCCAAGGTATACCTTCGCCATTTTTGCAAGCAAATTAAGTCCTCGAAAAGAACATCACATGCAATTGTAGGGGGACCCGGGAAAAAAAATGTTCGTCTAGTATTTTTCTAATGATAGTAGCCCAAGATGCAGATGTCATCGGTGCTTGGACCTTGTTCCGATGTCAGAACATCTGCATGTTGGATTATATTCTTCATAGCCTTGAGTGGGAACATATTTAAACCATCTGTGGGAAAGTCAGGATATTTTTTCAAAATTGTAAACCCATGAATCCTGTAAAAAAAAAGGTAATTCTTGATTATTTAAGGCCTAAGTTGGGAAACGTGTCTTTCTCTTTCTCTTCAAGAAACAAATTTTCGATGAAAGAATAAATTTATTATTGGGAGGAATTTTTTCATATAGGATTAACATTTGAGATACCTGAAGACTATAGAATTCACTCTTCCCAGATTGTTCCTAGAGCCTTTGCAACTCAAGAGTATTTTGGTGACCTTGCCAAAATTTTGAAATAGCAATTTTTCTCAGAAGAAATCCACACAGAATCTACTCCTCTGGCATGAAAATTAGTCCAAAAAGAACAGAACTAGCAATTGTCTTGTTATATGTACTTGCACAGATGATGGAAAAAACTAAATCAAAAGAGAAGCACAAAATTAGCCTGCTCTGTACAATAAATTAAAATTGAATTTTTATCAGAAATTCAGGAAAGAGTTTGAATTTTTGAAAATATTAATCAATCATGTTGTTCAAGTGTTATTAAAATTGCAAAAATAATACTTTGCTACACATTATAGCAGTCTTGTATGAACAAACTTCTGTATACAGTGAGACCCCCAGATGTGGATGTAATTGGTGAATCCAGAGTGTCCCTTAGCTGAATTGCCCATAAGTCAAGTCTTGTTTTCCCATAGACTTGCGTTAAATAATTTTTAATTGGTGTTTTATGGAAGAATTATTCTTCAAAATTCCATGAAAATAATTGTTTGCCACTTGAATTTGATCCACTTAATATAGTTTCAACTCAATAACATTTGGAGCATTGAATAGTGTACATCTTTACAGTACATTGAAATGTTCAAATCTGCAAAAATAAAATTCAAGTCACAAAGAGAGAAGGAAGTCCCTCTATGCAATGAGTAATTTTTTTAAATTAGCTGAATGGATGGGAAAATGACGGTAGATATGACAAAGAATTTCTCTTGCATGAATTTTGGGGTTGAAATATCTGTTTCTTGCTATCAAGCATGATGAAAGTCAATTTTTGTGAAATTTATTGGCAATTTTTGCAATGTCATCATGTTGCGTCAGTGTCAGTGTTTATTGAAAAATAAATGTCCCTATGTCAAATTGTCTGCTTGTGGGGGTCTCACTGTGCTGCACTCTGTATTGAGAAATGGTAAAGATGTTGGAAAAGATTTTTTGAGTTGCATGTATCCCTAAGTTGAATCATCTGTACATTAATTTCCTGTACAGCCAAGTTGAACCAATTTTGTTTTTGGCTGCTTTTTATTTCCCCCCAGGATTAATCGACTTGCTGATCAGCACACATCCAATCGGGCAATTGTTGCGAGAACATGTTAATTTCAAGATCATTCCAATGCTGAATCCCGATGGAGTTTTTCTGGGAAACTACAGGTTGGTAAAATTGTCATCTTCATTTGGAAAAATAATCAATGAAATTACTTTTTGACAGAACAAGTGTCATGGGGGTTGATTTGAATCGACATTGGCCAGAACCTTCTTTGTGGGGTCATCCGACCGTATTCGCAGCAAAGAAGTTGATAACGGAATTGGACGAAGATAAGGTACTGCAGTTTTTAATAAGTCTTGCAAAATTTTGAAAATTGCCCACAATTTTCAGAGCGTCGACTTAGATTTCATTCTGGATTTACACGCTCATACTTCCCTGCTCGGTACTTTCATCTACGGGAATATTTATGACGACGTTTACAGGTACACCTGATTTGAATCACTCCACGGAGAATAAGTTTTGATGAACATTTCATTCGTTAAAGGTACGAAAGACACATCGTTTTCCCGAAAATGATGAGCCAAGTAGCTGATGATTACAACCCCAACAACTGTGTTTACAATCGAGACACGTGCAAATCAAATTCAGCAAGAAGGTGATGAGTTCATGGTTTTTCCGAACCGAATTTCTTGAAGTGCGCAATTTTGTTTCCGCTCAGATTCTTCTGCGAAAATTTGAAAGACACTGTGAACTGCTACAGTTTGGAAGTCTCCGTTTATGGCTACCAACTCGAAGGGAACCCGAATGTCATTCCATACACGGAAGAAGCTTGTATCCTTTTTCATATCATGATTATGAACAGTATGTTCTGCAAATGATGTTGAATTAATGCCTCCAAAAACCAGGCTTTCGGAAAACGAAGAATATCTATTTAAAACACGTATGACGCGTTAAAATGACGTCAATTAAACTGGAAATCGGATTTAATCCTTGATTAATCGGGAACCATTAGATATGCGGCTGGGTCGGAACATAGCCAGAGCCTTTTTGGAATATTACAAGTTCATGGGCATCATTCCGCAAAATGTGTACACTGGGCTTCCTTCGGCAAGTGACAAGGGCAAAAATCGCGGCGTCGGTGCTTCCAGTAGTGTTCCACCGCGCAGAACAGTAACTGGAGTCTCTGGAGAACCCGGGGAAGAAAGCACGAAGAAGAAGTACAGCATTGGTTCCGGCGGACGGAACCGTTCGGTTGATCGCGGAACTCTTGATCACGACAATAAGTGAGGACATTACGCTGCTTAAAATCGCATATTCCACCGCGATTCTTCGTAAGAAAAAATAAAGTAACGTCATGCATGCGCATGTGAACACAGCAGCTAAGTATTTTTCGACGGAGACGTGAGCCTGATTCCACGAATGTAACATGACGAATAAACCTGTTTCTTGGTCATCTAGAATTATATGCAATAGGAGCAATACATGGCGAGAAACGTCAGAAGCAATTATTTTAATATGGAAAAGTGCCAAGCGGGAATTCGCAGAAGACTGCTGCCTTCAGTTTTCAGTATGTGTCGCATGTAACACTCGTGTTAGTCGTCTTTTAGCGCTCAACAGTTGCTGAACACTTCCGAATCTAGAATTTCGTATTCCTATTCGTACGATAACGATAGCCATTTTCTTACAGGAATTAGTGTGAACAAGTACCGTACTTGTAAACTAACTTGCTGCAAGTGTAGATACTGCGTTTTTCAAGCACAAAATTTGCGGAAAAATTTCATTTTGTTCTGTTCAGCATTTTTAGGTCTTCAGTGATTTAGATTTACCAATGAATAGGGCATCGTATCCGATTTTCCGCATGGAAGCTGAAATGACAATGCATTTGTTCGAAGATCCGAAACCGGCTCCGTCGCCGGTAGTTCTTCCATCGGAGCGACGACTGAGCACGACGATACAAAATCTGTTACACTGGAAGATCAATTAAAACCTCATCGGCGACACCGAAGGCGACATCGGAGCTCGCGTAGTCTCCCAGGCACGCACTCGGAGCGAGATGAGTCGCCAGACAGCCGCCATGCTTCTTCCGGACACCGACACAGAGCCCACTCACCCACACAGAGCAGCCAGTACAGGTGCTCCTTGCAAAACCTGGATTTCAACCCAGAAGAATACCAATTTCGCCAATGGCAACGACGCAGCGGATCTCCGGACCGGATATTCTTCCAGCAGATCCCCGTGATCACGTCCAATCAGCAGCAATCGCAACAACAAGTGGAGCAGGAAGTTTGGAGACGGCTTTATTACGCGGATCCCGGTGTTGTGCTGAAGGGGTTTCCCAGGCCCATTCAATACCCCAAGGCGTTCAGGATGGGTGGAGCTGCTCCGGATGCGTATGCCTTGGCCCAGGCTCAGCTTCAGGCAACTAACCCCAAGATCTTGAAGATTATCGATGTCAATCAAATGACCAGAGGAGGGATTGAAGCTTACAAGACTTCCCTATCTAAGTGAATTTTGAATTTAATCAAGATGAGGTTCTCATCGAAATGATGCCGGAATTTGTAAATATTCCATCGTGAATTTTTCTAAAAATTTGAAATCTGAGGTCATCAGTAGACCTACTGCTCCTGTGACTCTGATATTCGTATCCTCAAGTTTTCTATGATTTGAAAGTCCTCTATGGACGGGATTTCATCGAAATCTTTTCAAAACTTTGTAGCATATATTTGTCTTATTCTGCCCTTATAAAATGGGTATTCATTCATGATGATAACAATAAATGTGTTCATCGACGGTCTCGAATCGTGTGCCTCGCTTTCGATGATCGTCAAACGGTGCTGTTGATCATTGTATCCAAGCATGTATATAGGAAAGAATTTTTCGGTGTTAGACGGTCGAGATTTGTTTGTACTGTATTGGTCTTCTAAAAAAATTCAAGTTTTACTAGCTCGATATTTCTGAAATTCTCGGTCGAAATTGAGAGTGCTGAATTTTCATGACCCTGGGGATAAGAGTCTGCTGCGTATATTGAAGAGATGAAGACCGAGGTATTTTTGAATGTTACTGTGGGACAAACTTTTAGATTCCTCATGCAATTGCAACAATGTTATTTCAATTTATTTATAAGAAATGACCATTTTAAGTTCGTGAAACAGCTCTTTTACTGATCCTGATGGTTTGTTGTAATGAAATTTTACTGTATTATACTGTTTTTCTGCTGCATAGGCAAAAATGGCTCAGGTTTCACTGTTCAGAAGGAGGAAGTTTTTCTGTACAAAATTTTCTGCTGCTTACAACAGTCTTGATCAACTTTTCAAATTTTAAACTTGAGGTTTACCATTCAGTTACCATGAAATATACCACATTTGAATTGCAGTGCAAGGAAACTTATTGTTTTACTAATTATATATGATTAAAATGCAATCAATTTTTAGTCCCTGTACAGTTGTCACAATGTTCAATTAGCTACTTTAAAATGAATTTTTCATTCCAACAAAGCTATTGCATATATTTATCTGGTCCCAGCTTTTTCTGCACCAACATATTCTTATTGCATGTAAGATTATTCTAATGTAATAAATGCCGAACATTTTTAGGAATGTCATTATTATATGCGAATATATAAAACCTCAACATTGCATATTTGGATGCATCCTGATGGGTGACTTAATACTGTATCTGATGCAGGAATTATCAAACAAGCGTTTTGCTAAAGAATATTGAAATGCTGATGTTCTTGCTGCATCTGCATTGAAAGTAAATAACTTTTGAAATTCCATCATGCCCTACCCAATGCATATTTTGTTTCATGTGATAACACAGTCAATGATACTGTGCAGTAAGAAATCAGTTGTCCAATTAAAATTCAATGGGACCCCAAGATGCTTGGACTCTTTCCCAAATATGTTTGGTTCCTGTTTTTCCCGAATAATTCAATGCTAATACATTTCATAGATTCTCATCCTGTTTATCAAAAGTTAAGAATAAGTCCTTGAAAAATTGAATAAAACTTGTTTCCCTCCTCTGCAAGGTACAGAAAACGGCTGCGCAGAATATCCCAAAGAATGAGATCTTTTTGCATCAAAAGGAGCTCAAAAAGCAAAGAACCAGAATATGTCTTGATGTAATATGCACAGAAAAAAGAAAGTACTGTAAGAAACAGAAGCACAAACTCAGCCAGTTCATCTATCGTGAGTTAGATTACATTTTAGTGAAATAGATTTTTGTGAATATAAAAGCTCAAGTTACTTGAAAGACATCAAATTCATATTTATTTTAGATCTATCTGAAAAATGTCAGTTAAGTGCCCCTATCATTTTTACTCTTCAGCAATTTTCAAGACGTTGGATCAGCTTTTTTGAGGTTTTTGTGTCCCTGAGTGGAATGTAAATTGGGGTGTCCACATTTTCTGTGTTCACTGTACATAAAAGGAATCAAGCTTTTCTGATGATGAACGATTGTGTCTTTTTCGATAACCGCCGGAAGCTGTATTGACGAGTAATGATGTTTGAATATGAAATGCAGCGCATTATCTCACCTGTTCAAAGTAATGTGATGTTGTTCTTTGGAATTGATTCAATTAAAAAGACGTGGACAGTGTACAGTATTTCTCGCGGGAATTCTGTTATGCTTTCTTGTTCTTCAGATCAGAAAAGCAGCACTTCCTGGACATCTGCCGACGAAATTCCGGGGGAATCGAAACTGTGAGTCAATAGCCACGTGCTTTCGTTCCGGTTTGATGCTGAAATCGTGAATATCCGCGAATTTCCGGTCCATCACTCTATCGTTCACCGAATGCAACAGGAATTTCCTGAGCCAGACATTCAACTTTTTCGCCAATTCTCTGTCCTCATTGTCAGCGGATGAATGACTCCCGACCTGCACTCGTATGTCAGGAGCTTTCTTTGAATTGGCGAATCTTCTCGAAAGGAAATTTTTCAGGTCCACGACGATTCTGTCTTTTTTGCTGTTTGGCTTCCGGAAAAATCTGTCATCTTCTTGTCCTGATGATGCTTTTCCTGTAAAAAAAAAAGGAAGAAACCCAACTTGGAGGAAATCAGCATGGGATGATGAGCATTGGACAATGTACAAGCAGTAAAATCTCATCACCAAACTTTTTATGGACTTCAGAAAAAGTTTTTTATTATGCTGAATACCATATTTACTCAAGTACCATATGCTCTTGAGTAAGGCTTGCACCAAATTTTTTTCACCTAAATTTTTGCACAATATACTATCTCTGTTTGAGGCCGGTACGCGAGTTTTTGTTGGCTGAAAATTGAAAATTAATTTGCCAAAGAATATTGTGCAACAGAAGAACCATATGGATGCATCACAGAGCATCAAGGATTTACATCAGAACTACAGTCAGCCCCTGTCTAATGGACCTGATTTGTGCAAGGGACAAGACTGTTGGACGAAAAGTCCTTTGCACAAATTCAATTACATAAAAAATTAAAATTTTCAATTTTCAACACTAATTTTAAACCGAAAGAAGTCTGTTTGGCGGATTTTGTCTGTTGGGCGGGAGGAAAAACTGTTTGCAGAGCTGGTCTGTTTGGCAAAAATCCCTTACACGGGAGGTCTGTTAGGCGGGGGGCCACTGTAGTTCAAAAAATAATTCTTCATCATTTTTTCACCTGAGACTATANTTGGCAAAAATCCCTTACACGGGAGGTCTGTTAGGCGGGGGGCCACTGTAGTTCAAAAAATAATTCTTCATCATTTTTTCACCTGAGACTATATAACTTATGAGTTCTGATATTGACATACCAAATTGATTACACCATTCTTCCTTGTTATGGAAAAAATTATACCCACATGCCACACTCACCCCACTTTTCTGCTTTGCTTTTCCAGGAAGAAATGTGCATGTGGCACTCAAGTGAAAGCAAATAATTTTGTTATAAAGGTTTTTTCCTATTGATGACTGAAAAACAGTCTAACATCAGACCTGTTTAAAAATGTTTAGATCCTCCATTTGTTGCCTTCTCTGAGGTTTTTGCTGAAAAACATAATGATATTCTGATATTCTCAAGAATTTTGGTTTCAATTGCGCATTCCATCAGTTGTACCAATCTCTTCATTCTAGGAGGATAGTGTGTTAAACCACTTGAAAAGCATGCTTGTCATTTATTGCAGTTTTCATGTAAGCTACAGAAACCAGTCAGTCACATTTGGAATCAGACACTTCAGCTTGTACCTCCGTTAGCCAGTAAAATTATGAACAGAATATTTCCAACATTCCTCACATCAGTTTTTTGTGCAGGTGGTGCCCGACAATTCGACCCTAATCTGTTGCTGAGTAATGGTTGAATTGTGAAGCAGTTGAATGGTGAGACAATGCCAAATTATTTGGGTTTTACATCAAATTTGAAATTTTGAGTCTCTCAGCAGGTCAAATTCTGGGGCAGGAGTTCAAAATGCAAGTCAATGTCCAAGCAAATTCAAGCATTGAATTGAAGGGTGGGGAAATTGTGGGATGTCAAGTTTCAAGGTTCCACTTGTGCTGGAATTGGGGAATTTGCTTCAACAATAAGATGCTTTCAACATGGACTTTCTGCTGGGACTGGAGAAAAAGTTTGATGGTCTGAAAAATATCTTGCAACAATATTTTTTGTGATGTGATTTTACTGCATTGTGTGTGATCAATGATGAGTACTTTTCATCGCTGGGTTTAATAACTTGCAAAAATGTATATTACACTGAAAAATTTTTAGTGAGATTTTACTGTATTAAGTGTTATTATTGGTAGGTATACTTCTCATCACAGGGATCCTGATTATTTTGAGAACTTCTCGTTTCTTCATGACATGAAGAGACATGAATTCTTGGGACTCTTGTGTCCTACTGAAGTCGATTCCGTATTCTCTTTTGGCGACACTGTGTGCAATAATTACACTTGCGATGAAAACCAAGAGGAAAATGCGAAAATGCTGAAAAAATTCCATCACTGCTATTGCTTACATATATATATGCGTTTCTCAGCTCCTGAAGTGGTTTCCATTCCAACGATTGCCCATCAGTTGTTTGCGCAAAAGCCTTGGAATGAGAAAGCTCAGATTCTTTTCTTATACTGATGCATTTTTTTTCTTTCTGAGGAGTTGTGTTGAAACGAGGCGAAAACATGTGGTTATTTGCAGTGGTTTCTTGGGAACGCGCAGTATAGCGTAGTTCTAATGATGATGGAAGAAGTGAATTTTTTTAAATCATTGGGAACACAAAGAATGATTTCATTGATTTTTGTTGACGTGGAAGTGACCTCAACTTTGTCAAGTCCCAAAATAGAACATGTTCTACACTGACATGAGCAATAATACTCAAACTATACTCTACAGTACAACAGTGGTGCTGAATTCAGAAGTGACCAAGGGCCACATTAAGGCACAAGAAATGTTATACAGTACTGCACATTACATGAATGAATGAATGAACAGAAAAATGTATTTGTCACTTTTCAGCGTTCAAAAGGTTCAATCAATATTTCCACAACCAAACCCCCTTCCCACCCAACCCGAATCCGCTCAATGACATTTAATCACTTCAGAGCAGGAAACAGAGCACAAATTGATAACAAAAATAAAAGAAAATACAATCCATGAAATACAACTAGACATCTGACATGTATGCGTGCACCCATTCATTCCCTGACATTGGAAACAAAATATATGTGAAAAAATTTTACATTACAAAATGCATACATTTTTTGGATGGTTGAAACCGTTCTAATTGTCTATCATCAAGTTAAAGGCATCCCAGACTTCCAATAAATGTCTTTTTTCCTCAACAAACTTGGTGCTGCATATTTAATGATATAGTTCAACTTTTACGTGCATTACTGCATGACTGAATTGTTTGTTGATGAAATTATAGAAATTAATCTGCATTATTTTTCAAAAACATTCAACTGAAGTCCAAAAACAAAAAGGGAACAGAAAAATTGGAGTGATTTTAGATGCTGAAAAATAATTTGGCCGAAAAAAATAAAGGCTGGCGTTTCAGAGAGTATTGAACTAATTTGGAGAAAATATGGTCTTGATAGTCTGAAATTTTCTCTCTTGGTCTGTTTTTCTCTCTATACACTGCTGTATAAAATGTTTGCTATTGCATTTTAATTTTACACAGAGAAATATTTGCATTAAAATTCGAATTTTTTCCGAATAGTAGAAAGAGCATCTTCATCAGGAAGGAAAATAATTTCCGAGAATTTTATTCAAATATTGTATTTCTGAATCATGGCATTCAATGCCATCAGGTGCTTGTGAAGAAATGAATCACGGAATATTCTAAAAATAACCAAATCCACCATTCAATCAATCGGTATGGGAATCGACGCAAATCAAATCGGAAAATTCATCAACCGCATAAATAATCGAATAACCTTCCGTCGACTTCCCGTGCTGATCAAAGAAATAATATGTTATGTATAGTTTTCTTGCTTATCGCCGGAAATGAGGCAAAAATGGATCGATACGAGGCTTTTCAGTCATACGCACGAAATTTTTTTATTTTTGAAAATGTATAACCCTAAATAAGGTCTTTCTGGTGAAATTTATTTTTATGCTTGATCATGATTAATTGTTTAACAGGTGAAATATAATTGTTACCAATTGTGGACGCTGAAAATGATCTTTCAGAATAATGGTGATCAGTTCCTGTTGCTAAAAAATGTATCCGGATTAGTAGAGAATATTCAGATGATTGACTGAAGGATATGCGATCTTGGTTTCTGCATTTATAATTGATTTGTTTCCCTTTGGAAATTGTGAGGAATGGAAGGAAAAGTCCTCACACCAAATAAAGAAGCCCCGGCGAAGTTGAATTCCCACGTTTCGGTTCCCACAGCTATGTGAGACTTTCGCCCCTGTAGGAAAATGAGATTATTAATAACAGAGGGATCAAAGATTGATATAGAAAGCATCAACATTTCTTCAACACCATTCATACTTTGAGACAATTAATCCATGATGAGGTTTTCCTTCAAATAAAAGAAGGGCAATATATAAGAACACTGGGATCATTTAAATGGGATTCAAACATGTTCACTTGAGAAGGCAATTTGTTATCTGCTCAAATGCTGTTAACTGCATCCAAAGAAAATATAATACCGGATGTACAGTGCAATTTGACATCCCACAATTTGACCATCCCGCTTGACTTGCAATTTGACCTCTGCCCCAGAATTTGACCTGCTTTGGCTTTTTTTTGCATTCTTGTGCTAATATTTCTCAAGTTTACAAAATGTCTTGCAATTTGACCACTTCACAATTTGACCCCTAGTCTGACAATGGATTAGGGTTGAATTGCAAGGTGGCCTGTATTACTCATTGAAGTGGCATATATTATCTTCATATTCCATTGTATTCATTTTCAATTGGCAGCAAAGAAAAAAGAAAGAAGAAGAACATTGCTTATAATATGCAATAATGGTTCAGATCTTGCCATTCAATGCATAAAAAAATTTTTATGGTAGGTTTTGCAATCCAATAATGCAACTCAAAGTTTTCCTTTTGATCAACCCTCAACATTGACTTAAGTCAGAATAAATATTGTGTGGACACAATGCTGTGCAGTAAAATCGCATTGCAACAAACTCCCAGCAGAGACCTGATGGAAAGTTTGTTATACAGTACTTAAAAATTCATTGTATCAAGATTCATGGTTCTGAGGATATTTCAGACTGCAATAATGTGCAAAAGGGATATTAAATTTTCAACAGTGCTTCCAAAATATAGGTACTGTATTTAGTTGAGTACCACATGCACCTTTTTTCAAATTTCAGAAGAAAAAGAGGGGTGAGTGTCATAAGCAGGTACAAAATTTTCAAGAAGTTTTAGTAAGTTATGTGTGCATTATACTTGATTATAATGGAGAAATTTTTAACAAGTGTAACAAGAAAACTTTTTTGTACTGAAAAAGCTGAAAATTGATGTGATTTTTGTTCAATTCATGTCTGAAGTCAAATATTTTGAATTTATTCTCAAAATTTTGTAGTTTTAGATTTACTAAAAATTTGGGTGCGCATCTCACTCAGGTATAAGATTTTAGCCAAATTTCCAACTGAAAAACCCCTGTGCGCGCCTTACTCAAGGGTGCGTGGTACTCAAGTAAATACAGTAATTCAAGACTAAACATAATTATTGAGTATTTCCGAAGAAATGGGTCACAAATTTTGAAGAAAATATAATTTCCTTCCATTTCAAACCCAAATGTCTACTAGTGTGTCATATTTTTGGAAATGAAAATGAAAAAAAATTTATGGATGGTAGAAATGCTGCACTTGTACTTCCTTCTAAATATGCTTCATACATGCTTGTCTGTTCTTTCAAATATAATTCAATTTGAAAAATTTTGGGAAAATGTTTGACATTTTTTTCAACATATCTTTTAACACAAAATTGTTTTCATGTTACATAGATTTTTGCTTCTCTGATGAACTTAATGCTGCAACTTTTCAATGTTTCATCTTTTTTGCCATTTATTAAATAGTTCATTAATGGCTTATGCGCAGAATTGAGCCAACATTTTTTATATACTGTAGTGAGATTGCAGCCAAAATGAATTTGTTGAGACAAGATGTTTTTAAAATAGTGCTCTGAATAGTGCTCTGATTTATATGAAGAAACTGTTGGGACCAAGAGAAACATTCATTGTCATGAAAAATTGTTCAACAATATTTATTTTAATGGAATTCTACTTCAGTGAAGTATAATGAGCAAGATCATACCATTTGGTGAATTCAAAATTGAAATAAAATAAGATTTCCGCAGCAGATTTTGTTCTCAAAAGCATCTCAAAAGTTTTATTCCTCAATAAGATCATTCATGGACATGAATCAGAAAAAGCGTCATGTAATATCCACCCAATATCGAGTGAAATCATGCCATTTGATAAAAATGCAAAAATAAAAAATCAATAAAATGAAAATGTTCCAGAATTTTTCCTTCTCCGAGCGTCTCAATTATTTTTCTCTCAATCAGCAACACAGAAGACATCAATGACATCAATCAGAAGAAATGTAGTTTATACAGACACATTCGTGAGTTCAAGATCATGCCATTCCATAAATTCAAGCAAACGAAAAGAAAATACCAATTTCAGAGCAGATTTATATATTTTTCCAATGCGTATCAAAGTTTTTTTCTTTTCCTTCTCAATCAGCAGCACTCACAGACATCAATCAGACGAAAAATCGTGTATATATATATATAGAAAAATACCAATTTCAGAGCAGATTTATATATTTTTCCAATGCGTATCAAAGTTTTTTTCTTTTCCTTCTCAATCAGCAGCACTCACAGACATCAATCAGACGAAAAATCGTGTATATATATATATGACAGATTCGTGAGTAAGATCATGCCTTTTGATGAATTCCAGAAAAAAAGGACTAAATAAAAATAAAATGCTATTTTTTTTTGGGCCAGTCCCTCGATCGGACATGCTTCATGCGTGCGATTTCCCACGTCAGCGCCGCGCGTCAAATATTTGCGCAATAGCAAGAAACCCCGCTGCCGAGTCGATCAGCGCAGGCATGAAAATATACTCACCACCATCAGCAGCAGCAGCACCAGTATTATCGTTATTCATCAGTGATTTAACAAAAAAAAACAAACGTCTCAGAAGCAAAAAAAAAAAAAGAGACTGACTTGGTTTCGCGTGTCGATTTTCTTGCCTATATATATTATCGCTGCTCAAACAGCAGCAGGATAATGTGAGACACACCCTCACGCCATCAGCAGCAGCAGGGAAATTCAGGATTCCGGCGTCTCTGCTTTCTGCTGATGGGAATTGTGCAAAAAAAAAAAAATTCCCTCTCCCCTTCCTTATACATTTTTTTTTCTGTTCAGTGTATGGATTTATAAATGCACGTGTTGTTTCTTTATTCGATTGTTTCGTTCGTATAATATTTTGTTTTTTGGTCTCGTGTGAAAAGCGTGGGAAAGGTCGGTATATATAATATCAGCTGAGTTTTCCCCCACTCGTCTGTTATATGCAGAGTCGGTCTTTGGCGTCGGGGATTGAAGTGAAAAAATGGGCAAGTTATTGGAGTTGTGTCTGATGGTTTTGCTCTTGGCGTCGAGTGGCTCGAGTGAAGAAGTCACGGGTGAGGAAGCAAAAAATAAAATTATTATATATACATTTTTTTCGATTTGGATGTCTCGAAATTCTTCCTAATTTCGGAAGAAAAAAAATTTATAAATTTTTTTTTTCAAATATATTTTTCTCGATTGGAATGTCTCGAAATTCTTCCTAATTTTATATTTCGGAACCAATTGACTCCTCACGTCCTTATGCAAATGCAGTATACCTCAACTTTTAAATGAAATTATCCCAACAGGTACTACATCAATTTCATTTTAGTTTAAAGAAAAGGTCCACGAGAAAAATAAGTCCTGAGTTTTCTGGATGAAAATTGATATCGTCGAAAACCAAGTTCCAAAAGATATATATCATGTATATACATTCATTTTTTACAATTGGAAAAATACGAATTATTTTTTTTTACAATTGGAAAAATACGAATTATTTTTTTTTACAATTGGAAAAATACGAATTTTTTTTTTTCAATTTAGCGAAAGATTCAAGCAGACTTCGAAAGTCTCTGCCCTGCTTGTATAGTCGCAAAAATTATTTCCCTGCTGTGATTTGATCAAGTTGTCGTATGATTATTATTTTTTCTTTCATCTCATCGATTTTGATCAGGACTGAGTAATTTTTGGTAAATTCTAACGTGGATTCCTGCATCATTTTTCCTGTCATTTATTTTGACCGAGTGGAATCATTTCATCGTTAGTTTTGATTAAGTTTGTGAATTTCTTTCGATAGCGTATTTAAGATAAGATAATGATTCGAGTTGATCAAAAAAGAAATGGACTTTCGTATAGCGATAGCTGAGATAAAACAGAAGAAAATGGGATTTTATCTAGAATTTGTTGCGTTAGCTTAATTGAAACCAGTCAGAATTTCGAATAGATCCAAAAGGGGATGGTAATACCAGCTGATGAGCTTCATTCAGAAGAACCACAAAAAATCTCATAAAATTTGTGGATTTCTCGCGATACTGTGATTAAAATCAGACACAATTCCGAGTCGATCCAAGAATGGAATATACTTTGGTAATAATAATTGCTAAACTTTGTTTACAAAAGATGAAACGCTTTTTTTCTCAAATTATTACAAAATTCTCCTAAATATTTCAGCGTTTTTTCGAAATTTTGAAAGCGTTTTGAATTTCTCAACACGGTTAAAAGGTTGAATTCTCAACTTAATGTGGGCTATCAGTCCAATGAATATTCAATTTTGTCCTTTAGAATGGCTTCTAAAAATTTTTCAATATATATATATTTGAACTTAGTTTTCGACGATTTGAAATTTTATATCGGAAACGCAGGACATATTTTTATCGTGGACCCATTTTCGGACTAAAATCAAATTCATGGTGTAACCCTTGGGATAATTTCATTTAAAAGTAAATGTATACTGTATTTGAACAAGGACGTGAGAAAGTCAATTGGTTCCGAAATACAAAATTAGGACGAATTTCGAGACATACAAATACTTTTTACATGAATTCCTCCCACGCTCTTTTTCGAAAAGGGAAATCCTGCATTATTTCATTTTTTGCTTGACCGTCTAAATATGATGCTAAGATAAATTTCGCAGATGCGGTTATTCTTGAAATTTGCGTGAAGGGTAGCAAAAAAATCGGAAATATTTGACTTTTCCTGCATCAATTGCATTCAGTGAATTAAGTGCAAGGAATGGATGAAGACTTCGTGCATTCATATGCTAATATGTTTATGCTGAAATTTTCAAAAATTCCATGAGAGCAATTGAGGAACAGTGTTTGCAAGTCATCAATAATGCACTTGCTTGCATGCTCTCATAGGGATTTCCCCAAACAAAGAGATTTCAAGGGTAAAACACCACTATCTGCCTGGGACTGGCTTCAATTTTAGCCTTTTTTATAGAGGCTCCACAAAATTTAATATTTATTAATATCCCAAAGGAATGATCAATAACTCAGCACCTTCTTCCAGATAAATAAGGCATACAATTTCTCAGAGAATTGGTTGGATATTTTGCAGTGAAAGCAAAGAATAGAAATGAGATCCTGGAATGAGAATGTTGCATTGATTCCTGGTTCTTATACGTTCTTTATGCATTCTTGAGGGAGGCTTTTGTCAAACTTGCAGTTGATGAAGGTTGTGATACTTTGCTGCTTTCTGATTGGCCATTTATTAAATTGAAGACAATGTGCAGCATGGTCATGCAAGTTTTGAAGGTTTGGGGGCAAGTTCTCTGGTGCTGTGAGGCTCCACAAGCCCAGCACCAGTTTACCAGAAGTGGGTTCTGGTTTATTAATTCAATAGCAAGTGTGTGCCCTCAGTCCCCAACACAAGCACTCAATTGTCATCCAGAATAGAAAAGGAAGTGCGTAGATGAGGGAATACAATAGAGTAGTAAAGCTGAACTTGATAAAGCAAACCTCTTCAAGTTGAATACCTCTTTATAAGTCAAATGTGTTTTTTTCTTGAACTCTTTAATAAGTTGAAAATGTTTGCTATATAGTCCCTTGAAATTGAACTTGATGATGTTCAATTTTAAGTCGAATCCCTCCTTAAGTCAAATTTCTCCCTAAGTCAAATTCCTCCCAAAGTTGAATATTTTTCAAGTCCCTGTCTGAATTCCCTTAGTATCATGCATACAAAATCCCTAACTTGAAGTCTTTATTTATAAAACCTCTGTAAGTTGAATTTCCTTTGGCCTTCTGGTCATTATTTTCTTGAAATACAAAATATATAATGATTAAAACAAATAATCCGATGCATCTTGAAAGGAATTGAAAGACAAATACTGTGTATAGCAAATGAACCCCTGCCTCCAAGTTCAGCAAGGTGTACCCCAGAATATCCTCATTTATGATTTCCCACATTTTTTCACTTCTCACAACAAAAAGTGTTTGTTTCCTCAACTGGACACGTCAAAAAATGAAAACCTATTTAAGTTGAAACTTCTCTAAGTCAAATTTTTTCCTGGTCCCTAGAAATTCAACTTAGAGAGATTGAACTGTACCAAAATGCATTGTAGGCACACTCAAACATTTGTGCACCAATCCAATTATATCATAAGTGATCCTTTTGTTTGACATGTGAGAAAAATGAATTCTATCATCCATGAGGAGAATTACAAATTTATATTCTATTCATTTTTTCCTAATATTTTTTCAAATAGCAGCACCTGGTGGAGGCTCAAATGTAGCAGCTGGAGGGCTGGTCTCACATCCCCCAGACATGACTACATTACCCCCATCAGCAGCCATGGTTTCATCTCCATCAGCAAGTGGATCCCATTCTGGAAACATCATTCCTTCAGGGGGTTTACCTGGGATTTCTGCTGCTCAGGGACCCAGTTCATCCTCAGCATCCTTGGGATCCTCTGCAGGGGGTCTCATGTCTGCTGGAGGATCCCCCGTTGGCCTGAGTGGCAAGATCAGTCCCAAGTTGCCGCCAAGGAACCTGTCTGGCTCATCATCAGCAGGTGCTTTTCTGAGTGACAGAAGACCCTCATCTTCTGGGATCATGGGTTCTTCAGCATCAGGTTCTGGGGGTACGGCTATCATATGGGGGGTTTTGTTCATTTTGAATGAATTAATTCAAGTACTCGAAATATTGCAAATAAGACTATATAGATACCGTATTTTCCCTATGTCAATCTCAGGTCTGCAATTGAGGCATGTCTGTAATGAAGACCAGGTTTCAGAAAAGCTTGAATAAGCAATCAACATGGGACAGTCTCTAATACAGTATATAGAAGGCGGGTCAAAGAAGGACAGGGGAGGGGGTGAAATAAATCGAAAAATCTGACCCATGTATTAAGTGCTAAAGAAAGAACCCCTTCATTTATTACTATCAATTTGTAAACCATTCATCTCACATCTTCCAAAAAAACATGCATTCATAAGGTATTTAATATTTTAAACCTATATTTATCCCAAGTTTCTTCTCTTTTTTCTTCTTTTTCTCCTTTTGGGTGGTTGTGACTTTTGAGAATATTAGAGGCCAGTCTCTAATAAACACCAGGAGAAACTTTTATTATTTTAAATGAATGCTGGGGGCATTCAAAAGAGAATTTATGGTATATGGTGAAGATGCAAATGTTGAATCCAAGTGCTTCAATCTGTGCTTCCAAAAGGGAAAAATCACCATCTCAGAAAAATATTTTTTGATGGGAGACATTGGAGATAACATAAAATTTCGACTCAAAAAGAAAAGGATGTCAAAGGAACACTGGTGTCATAGATCCATTGAATCCCAGAGAAAGGATTTGAGTGATGTGCAGATGTCCAAATTGGACAGTCTTGTTAAAGGACTCAACTCTTTTGAGAAAAGTTCCTTCTCATAGTTTTAATTGTCATTTGGCTGCAAGAGTTAATGGTCAAATGATGGCTGGATTGGTTGGTCAGATCACATGATTGTAATTGTTGATCCTAAAATTTAATGACCCTTTCCACTTGTTCTCCCCTGATCCTCTCAATGAGAAATAAAGGTTTTTATACATGGGTGCTGATTACCATGTGATCAAAGGATTGATGATTGCTTTTGTACCCTTGGATGACTCTCTGTCCAAAATAGTGAGTCTGTCCAAAACAGTATTTTTGTAAAGCTCACATCACAAAACTACAATTTCAGCAGCTGGTTGAAGCAGAATTTGTATTGATTAGGTATTTGGCGAAGGTCCATTGGTAATCTTTTACTGTGCTCAATTCAGTAGTTGTGAGTTCTTTGATGTGGAACACAAACGTTTCTCTGCTGCAAGAGGATCTTATTGCTAAAAGAAATCGGATGACAAACACATTCTCTCCAAATCCCTGCCCTACAGTGACAATGTTATCCAAATCTTCTTACAACAGTTATTTCTTAATTGAACTTTCTTATCAGCTTTGCTGTAACAAAATGTTACTCCATTAGTCACAGCACTCCCAGGCCACATTCAGTAAACTGTTCAATAGGAATCTCATAAACACATGTAATCATGAAGATTCTGTGATTCATTGGAGGTTTGAGGTGACACAAAACTATTACTGAAGGAAAAGATCAACACACACGTTTGTCAAATATTGAGTCTACATTCTGCCAGAAATATAATGTTTCATTCACCACTTCAGATGCATTACAGTATCTGATTCTATTGGAATTTCCTCAAGCATTTAGTGACCATTTTCAAATTACAGTGTATAACCAAGGTTTCAAGTGTAGAAGACCAAAGACAAATTTGAACATCTCACACATGGAAAGAAAATGCTTTGCATTTTTTAATAACGCGCAGCAAATCACTAGCTTTGCCTGAACATAAATATTTAACCATGTGAGAAAAAGTTTTTAGTTTTGAATGAAACACAATTGAAAAATAGATGAAATGGATGAATACGCTTGATCAAATGTCAGCTTCTCAAAAAATTGAGCAGTTCCTGTCGGCCATTCCATTTTTTTAATTCTTTGAGTTGAAAAAAAAGTTTGAATGGTAATGCACAGCCATTGCATTCATTGAAGATATGTTTGTATAAATAGTTCCTTAAGATAATGATCAAAGCTAGAGCCCCCTTTTTAATAGTTTCCCTTATGGTGAGAGCTAGGCTGCTGATGGGGCTTTGCAAAATACCAACCATGAGGTGAAAAAAATGTTTGATAAATTTTATTGCATTCATTGATCATTTTTGAAGTTTTTGAATGAAAATTAACTGATATGTTAAAGCAGTTCAACATATTTTAACTCTTGAAAGAATGAAGCTATGTATGAAAAAAATTGTTATTTTTGAATATAAATGTCTCTGGTTTAAACTGTTTCCATCCTTACCAGATTACCATGTTTAATTACTTCACTCATTTATACCATATCTTGAGTACCATCAAGCACCCTCATCTGGAGATTCTGCCTCTGTTGCATCAGTAAGGAGAACTTTGATTGGCTGGCATGGAATTTGATCATAAAATCTTCACCCATGTTCTGGTAAACTAAGATAAAAATGTTGAATAATAATTCATTAAACAAAATTTGAAATGTCATTACATAGAATAGGGATTTGGATGCGGGAGTTTTGGTTGTGCCTTGTGAATGCTGAAAAGTGGCAAATAAAGTTTTCTGTTCATTCATTCATTCATTCATAAAATAGAGCATTTTAACAGGATAGGTGGCAAACATAATTCCCAGCTCATCATTATGACCTATACTAAAGCCAAAATATGCCTTGGAGTGTGGCATTCATTATATTTTAAAAATTATGCATCCAAACACCATAAGCTCTTACAGCTATAATTCTTTTTTTTAAGGGGTGCAATGTACTGTACTTGGAACCCTTCAGCAGCATTTGGATTCTTTTTGATTGCTTGGAGGTACCAGGTTTTTTCTGCAGACAAGTACATTCTGGTTTGACCACAGGTCATCAAAATTGCACTTGGTCATAGTGGCTTCATATGCCAGGAGATATTTAGATAAACCAGGAGAGGAAAGCTTTGAAAATTCCAAAATTCTGGCTGACCCCCCCCCCCCCTCCCAATAAGTTAATTCCATAGCTGAAGGCTGTAAATAACTCAGTTGGGGAATCTTTATTTTTTTCCACTTTGCACTGTTAGAAGAATATACATGGATAGTTCCCAACTTAGGCTAAATTGGTCAGTGAAACTTTTCTTTCAATGTCTAGTGAGAAATTCCTGCGAAAAATAATGACAGCATCACCACCAAAGGGTTAACTGAGTTTATGATATCTTTGTTAGATGTTAGCACCAATTCCAGCATTGCATCAGCAATCAGCAGTGGGTCAGCAGCTGTTTTGGGATCAGCTGGACCAGCAGCATCCTCAGCACCATCATCAGGCCTGAATGCACCTTCTGATATTGGACTGCACTTGGCTGGCACAGCTGGAGACCACAGCATTGCCAACAAGACTGATGCTGCTCAAACAACTCTGGTTCCTGCACCAGGTGCTGGACTAACAACTGGGAATGCTGCTGCTAATGCCAATATTAATGCTGCAGCTGGACAAAGCAGCAATAACAATAATCCAGCTTCTTCAGCAGCTCCTGCTTCTGCTGGTGTGGCATCAGATGTCAAATTATAAATATGTCAATAAAGACACTGCACTGGGAATTTTAAATGCATATTTCAGCACTTGGAAAATAAGAAGAGGATTTTAAAAGAATTGCTGGAGTTTCATGTCCTTTTTTTCTGGCACATCAATGGTGGTGGTACATTTTCACAATCTTCCCAAGTGTTCAATAATCTATTTTCTCCTGGAATTTTGTCCAAGTTTTACTCAGAACTTTTACACACACATTTTACTTATTTTTCTTCTTATGGTGATGGGGATTTTGAACTGGCTGTACGCTAATAGAAACGGCGTTTTCTTCAAGGCCAGAAATGTTGACATTATCTTGATCATGGTTTCATCAAGTTTCGGGGTTTCACTATATACCGTATGTTTATCCACGCTTCGGGATTTTTCTTGCAGTTTATTCAATAAAAAAGACATGCTTCTATTGTTTATTTTGGTGAAGGGTTTTTTTCTTTTCCCGGTGGGTTTTCTGATTTTTTTTGATTTATCGTCGGCATAGTGCGAATAAAAATCGAAGGTGAAACAATTGTTTGTCCTGCTGATTTCGGTGGACGGCAAAAGTCTGTTTTTGCGTCGGAAATTAATACTGTACTTCGATTTTTTTTGCGATTTTCCTTAAATGGCACCAAGGTACAGAAATGAAATACAATGGGAATACGTTGACTGGCTAGGGTAATCCGGATTTTTCAGTGATCAATATTTTGAGAAAAGGTTCCCGAGGAGGGCATCTTTTTTTTTAAAGCAATTCTTTTCAATTTTGCAGGGCGACGGACTAGAAACAAATTTTCACGGAACATTTCTTTTTAGAATTTTATGGGTCAAGTATTATTCTAACTATCAGTTGTAGAGATCATCCCTAAAAAATCCAAGAAGGGTCACACCAGGATGTTCGTCATTTACAGATGTATTTCTTTTCAAGTTTCTACAGTGATTTTTTGATAAAAAAAAAGAATCAGCGCTGTCCAAACTGCACTTATTTTGTACCAACTGATTGCAACAATATAAAGAAACGGCACGCAGAAGTATGAATTTGCAAGAGCACAAGTGTGTGCCATAAACGGAAATATTTTGGTTTGGCATTTATGCAGACATTTCACTGTGAGCAGCTTCGCCAAAATTCGCATCCGAAGACATTTTTGGAACAATTACGTATGGTCTATTACTGGCACTTGAAGAACATGAGCCTCAGTGTGTTTCCGCAGAATTTATGAACATGGAAAAACTCAGAAATTCAAAAACCTCAAAATACACGAGATAATGAAATAAGACTAGGATCATGTATTATTAAAACTTCCAGTTAGAATAGTCATCTCCTACATTAGTTGAATAATTTCTATAAGTTGTCAGCCTAAACTTGGAAGTGTGTCCTGCAATATGTTAACAATACAGTCAACCCCTGTCTAATGGACTTGATTTGTGCAAGGGACAAGTCTGTTAAACAAAAAGTCCTTTACACAAATTCAATTACATAAAAAATTAAAAATTCCAATTTTCAACACTAATTTTAAACCAAAAGAAGTCTGTTTGGTGGATTTTGTCTGTTGGGCAGGAGGAAAAACTGCTTGCAGNGTCTGTTGGGCGGGAGGAAAAACTGCTTGCAGAGCTGGTCTGTTCAGCAAAAATCCCTTGCACTGGAGGTCTGTTAGGCGGGGGGCCACTGTACATTGTTCTTGGTGTGGTTCTTCCTTGATGTAGTGTCTCCAAGCCTGGTTAGCAACAGTGTTACTCAATGGAGCAAATCTGCCCCATGTCACTGGTCATTCGCAGTTCAACCATATCCTGGTTCCAATCACATTTGTGCATGCAGTTTATGTACTTTTCTTGTCTGAAACCCTGAATCTATCAGTGAGTGTCAGATTAATCCTCCAGTATTTATTTTTGGCCTGGTATCAGTTGCATACCTTGGAATAGGGAAATGTATACATTTGCCCTCAAGTCTTGTTGCCCTGGCCGCAAAAATAATACTTCTTGACAAATGTTTTCCTGGTGGGTAATATCAGAACGGAGTAAATTGCTCTGCCAAGGTTTTCAATACGTTTGTATTCAGTTGGATACATTCTTACAACTGAGGATAACAAAGTTTACACTTGTGAAGAAAAGTCATTAGAAAACCGCACTCACGTTTATACACTTGGAGAAAACTCTTCAAGAAAGAATAAGTAAAAAAATTCTTTAGGTGATGAAGTGGTTTGATGCAAGAGGGCGCCACATGTGCAAAGGAATTTGTCAGTGCATGACTTGGCAGCAGATATCCTACTGCACAGCCTGTTTCCTGCAATGTGGCAAACTGTTGGCAAACCTGCTGAAAGAAGGGAGAGGAAACAATTTTGATTGGCAGGAAGACTTCAATTGAAGCTCTTGCCTTCCAAAGGGAGGATCTTCTGGTTCTGTCTGTTTTGACTCTTTGGAGTGAACTGCCTGACTGTACATTTTGAATCTGTGTGTGTGTGTGTACTATGAATTGATTTCTAAGTCTGTGTATACTGTATAGAGGCTTGTTGGGAATGCCATGTCTGTACCTGCGCCCTCCTGTCTTTTGAGCCCCAATGAATAGGGTTATCAGGGACTCCATGAAGGAGGACCCAGCCACTTAATGGCTGACCACCACATTTTTATTTCTTCCACCTTTGTTGTCCTTAACCAGCCCAAGAGAAAATTTGCTTATTCACATGTCAAGTCATGTTTGAAAAGAGTTAAAAATGAAGGAAAAATATTCAAGATTTTGAAACTCTTGCCAAGCAAAGGTCATAAACCAGAAGAAAATACTGTATTTTCTTGAATGACTTTAATACTGAAAAAATGAAAGAAAATGTGTTGGATCACTATTGAATCTACTAAAATACCTGGATTTTTCTTTTTGGTGTCTTCTGGCGTTTTTTCCCCTCTATATCCAGATGATTTCTGAAATGAAAACCAGAACTTTGCTATAAATCATCAGAGTCACAGAAGAGAACACACTTGCTCGTCCAAAAAATCTAATCAAAATTAATAGTTCCAATATTTTTATGAATTTAATGCGATTCATTTGAATATAAATGAACCTTTGTTGAGGACAGGGAATCCAAACGTTTTTAGCTGCCATTTTCCCGAATTGTGCCCCAATTTGGAAATTTTTTTGCCTTTCTTTGTGAATATTTAGAGCAAATTGAAAGGAAGAATTTGTTTCGAGAACTCTCATCGACGTCTCCAAAAGTCTGGCTATTGTAAATTTACAGAGCAACATTTCTGTGAAGCATATATTTTACTTTTTTATATTTTTTTAAAAATGAAAAGCTCCTCATTCAAATTGTTTGGATCCAAAAAAACTAAGGATCTTCTTTTTCTAATTCAGCAAGGAAATGAACTGTTAAATTTATTTCCTTCAAAGATCATCAAAGCATACGAAATGGATATAATGATGAATTTTGTAGAAATGTTCCCCTGTTATTGAATATTCGATCGACATTATCACAGGGTTTTCTATTTAAAGAAGACGCCATGGGGAAATTTGAATCAAGAGTGCAAGTCTTTTGTTTGCCCTAAAATGAGTCCAAATATTCTTATGTAAATTCCAAAGGCGCCTTGGAATACTTTTTGCTCTCTTTATAGTCGGATGAGATTTTTTTCTCTCGCGAAATCAGAACAGTTTATTGACAATAAGAGAAGCATCTTGAATATAGGCTTTTTTCGGATCGTTGATTCAAGCAGCACTTCAAACGATTGACTTCCGATTTCGCGGGTCCATGAAGTCTTATTCAGTTCCCAAAATGTTGGGTGTGACAAGGTTGGGCAAGTCTCAATTTTCATATTTTGTTTACACAGTAATTTTCTTATTGGACATCCAATGTTTCGGTTTTCACGTTCTTCACACCAGGTACCATGTTCCAGGTGAGATTCTTCAAATCATTGAAAAATTTGCTGTGCAGTCGAACCCCAATTTAGTGGCAGGGTTTCTTCTGGCACATTTTTTGGGCACTAACCCTTAGATGGCGGCAGTCTCCTTTCCATCCCAGGGCAGATTAGGACTATTTCCAGATGGGCCTGCAGAATATTTTTGCACAAGGTTATGCAACCCCTTCCAGGTGGGGGAGGGCAAAGTTGGATTCTATCCAAGAATAAAGAAATGCTGGGAAAGTTCTGAGTCGGACTTTTTTGGTATTGACCTCTAACTTGGACTCCTGGCTTTCAAGCTTGAATTTAATCTTTGAATGGGGAAACAACACAAAGCCAGGGGAAAAAGAGAGTTGAAGTTTTCATTTTTTCATTTTCAGGCAAAATTTTTTCTGTGGGAAATTAAAAAAAAAATCCTTGGACTTTCCCTGACTTTGCCCTGCACACATTCACTGTTAGAGATTTTTTTATTTCACTCTTGAGTGCAACCAAAACTACAAAAAAGTCCAACTCTGCTGCAGAAGGGCTAAGCAAGGTTGGGATTAAGCCCAGGGTATACAGTATATTGTATGAGAGAGAGGTGAAGTTCCGGGTTTCCATTATATGAAAATAATGCTTCTTTTCAGAAATGTTGGGCCAATCAGGGTCTTTTATATGAGAGATGAAAAAAAATGAATAATTTTTAAAGCTCAAAAGTACTTTTTTGTTTCATTTCAGAATATGCATCCATATGGCAGAATGTAGTAGAGGTTTAATCTATGACATCTTGGAAAAGATTGCAGCTGCTTCTCAAGATGTTTTGTGCATTTGAGTTAGTTTTATATAAAGTGCAAACATGAAGGAATTACCAAGGTTTCTGCAAGAGCTTTCACTCTTTTATTTTCAATTACGGAGGGTAAAATTCAACAAGAAATATTTTTTAGGAATGTACATAAATTAAAAAATTGCTTTTCCACATCTATCCCAATTTTTATGTAAGCAAGGGGATGTGATTCTCAGTCAAAAGTCTTATAATCCAATAATATCCTAGGAAAAATACCTGGTTTACTCCAATTTCTGCCCAATTTTTCCAAACAGGAGAGAGATTTCACAAAGTTCATTGAAACTGAATCAAGGTTCTCCTCAGGAAGATAATAGAGGGATATCTGTAACAAGGAAATTAGTGGCACTATATGCAAGTGTGGCAGTAAATCAAGGGCTGACTGTAGTATGTGTTTCCATAAATTTCTGATTTTCAATTGCTTGGTACTTAGGCAAAATGGCTTCGAAAGTCTGAACTTCGATAGGGAAATGTATTGTTAGGATATTTTCACTTCAGATTGATGAAAACAAGATATATACCTAAAAATGTACTCTCACTTGCTACTGTGAAGCGGTTGCCTGAGTTTTCAATATCATCCGAAATTAAAATATAAGCAGGGATATCAAATTAGTGTACCTTTTAATTTGTTTCAGGTTTGCTTCAACGGGTAAGTGATTCATGCAACACCTACCTCAAGTTCAATGAAATAAAGATTGGCATTCAATCAACACAAATTATCAGAATTCATCCGTAGAATTGAGTGGATGATCAAGAAAAAAATAGAGGGGAGTTTTAAAAGTATGCAAGGGTGGTACGAAATCAAGGTGTTTGACAGTATGTTTTATTGTTCTCGAAATTACCTTCATGGTGACGTAATCTCTTGAAAAATGCATTAGAAAGAAAATTATCGAAAGATTTTGAAAACTATATATTTGTATACCTCCAAGGTCTTATTTCAAAAGTGGGAATTGAAACTTAAATGACACCTAAACTCTTGGACGGTGGTGGGTTGCTTTCCATCCCATTGAAAATTTGAGATTTTTCCATAAGCAGGTAAATTCCAGCTCGACTGAAGGTAATTGAAATTCATTCTGGTTTGCAAAGGCCTACAATAGTGCAAGGAGTGTGGGATGGAAAAGGTCAGATTGTACCCAGGAATTTTTCCCAATCCCAACTTTTTTTTTAGTGACCTCTTAGCTGGGGTCCAGGCTTTCAAGCTTAGCCCTTGTGCAGCAAAGTCTGGATATTTTTACAAAATGTTGTGCCCATTAGGACTGAAAATGAATGGAAAATTGCATTCATGAATGAGCAAGACCCAAGTTGAGGAAAAGTCCAAATTCTTCCACAATTCTGCAAAACATTCTGCTTGAAAAAAATCCTCACTTCATGGCCAGTGGCATTTTTTTTCCAACATTACTGGCACAGAATGAACATTGGTATTTCTCAGTAAAATGAGATGTTCTCCACTCAGATTTTTTCTAACCTGGGCAGTTTTCCCATCCTGGGGGTGAACTTTGGTCAAACTGAAATGCCCAGCCCTCTGGAAAAATCCTGACTCTGCTGTAGGCTAGACAAGAACCTTTGCACTCTGCAAAAGATAAAATTAATCTTTTAACCCTTGGATGGTGGAGGGTTCTTTCTCAGTGCATGGCGGCTTTCGAATTTTTTCCAGGGGGGGGGGGGGGGGCATTCCAGTTTGACCCAAGGTTACCAAAATGTGCCCAGGTTGAGGAGGCCTAAGTCAAGAAAAATCTAAGAGGCAAATATTTTTCGTTTCCAAGATTTTCCCATGCAAATCTCATGCCAGGAATGGAGGGAAAAACTTCACCCAGCAAGGGATTTTTTTAAATTTTCATTGAAAATTTTCTGCACAATTAGAAAAAAATCTTGGACTTTTCCCTGACTCAGCCCTTGGTAAGAATGTAGTTTTTTTTAAATTTCCAGTGCCCATCAGTGGCACAAAATTTTGAAAAAATATCAGGACTCTGCCACAAAAGTGTTAATTTGGGAGCAAAGCAGGTGTGTGTTGCAATATACACACCTTTCCAGTTGTAAATAAAAATGCCAGTAATTTTCCCAGCATTACCCCATGCACACAATGTAGCATTGGTTTTTTTCTCACCCAATCTTGAAAGCACACCAAATAAATAAAAATCATAATTAGCTGCAGAAGACTTGATCCTATGCTAGGAATGAAGTAATGCCACCCAAGGAGACATTTTTTCAGCCAATATTTTCCTGTTTTCCACTGGAGCATTCTGCAGTTCTGGGTTTTCTCTCAAGTTTTTTTTCACTTACACCAACAAGTTTTTTTTTTCAAATAATTGATGATTAAGTTATTGTTCAAAGATGGATACAGACGCAGATACACGAGCTTCACACCATCTGCACCCGAATACGACACTGGCCACGATAACTGGGGTCCATTGCCCAACAAACTTCAAGAAGCCCTTATTTTCGTGCTGGACCAAAGCATTCATCCCGGGGCCAGGTCCAGTCTGACGGACCTTTTGGTTCAGAGACTCAAATTCGACATTGACTCCTTCATAGACAATCACGTCCGCACACTTTTGTTGCAAAACGAGAAAATCGCAGCCATGAATCGTCTCAAAACCAAGGTCATCGGCGAGGAATTCGACCCGGGTAACTACGAATTCGCCGATGACCCGATAAATCCCAGCAGAATCCAGGAATCGAAGCCCAGCAAAAAGCATCACGTCGGGTCGAGCACAGAAAAGCGTCCAACGATTTTACTATTGTCAACGAAATATAATCACCAAGACATCAGCACGGAATCTCCGGAATCACAAGCAGCAGCAGAAAAAGTCAAACAAAATAACGCCTCGTCTAATTTCGATCAGCTGGCAATTTTTGCGGAGGAACTAAAGAACAGACTCTCGTCGATCGTTGCCATTTCGAGGGCGAATTTAATTTCGACCAAGGTGCCGCCCAAACAGCTCTGTACGAAAACCCCGCCGGGAAAGAGGTCAAAAAGCCCACTTTCAGGGAAAAACAAGGTTTCTGCTGCTGAGTCATCTGAGAAGAAGCAGCAGAAGTGTGAAGAGGATGCTGGGGAAAATGACACGAAAATGGTTCAATTGCCAGGGATTGGAATCACTTGGGAACCAGCGGCGAAATCCCAGGATAATATGAAGGTAGTGAAAAGACTTGAAAAGTTGAATGATGGCACAAATACGGAGTCGAGCTCGAATGCGAAAATTCTGCTGAGGGTGCAATGCGGGAAATCCGGGATCTTGAAACGCCAAAATCAAGGTATGTCGGACAAAAATTTCTCACATTTTCTCAATTTTGCCACGGACAGATACGAAATCAAGCATTATTCAGAGAAATTTGAGGTTGATTTTGCTATTTTCGGGATGGGGAATCTGCTTTTTTCAAAAACCTATGCTGCTCAGACAAATGCACAGAGTGAATTTTGCGATTTTCACATGCAGTTTCCTGTTTGTTGTTGGCCTTCAAACTTTGCAAATGTTCCTGGGAATACTTCTCTCAGTTCTTCAACAAAATTAAAAAAATATATTAACCTTGTTCAGCACAGTTAAAGTCATGTTCTTCCACATGACGTGTATATCCCTCACCAATGTGGACTTTTGTGCAATATTTGCTACAAGAAAATTGAACACAGTGGAATTGATTTAAATTTACAGGTATTTCCTCTTTATATTTACAGCATTAATTAAGGATGTCTTGTTCATACAGGTGGTACCTTTCAATCTGTCCCTAATCCTTTGATGTACTGTGGTCAAATTGCAAAGCAGATGAATTGCTAGGCACATTGTAAAATAAAGATACATTAGCAAAAAAACATGGAAAAAGTGGTCAAAGCAGCTTCAATTCTGGGGCAGAGGTCAAATTGAAAGTCAACCTTACTGCAAATTTGACCATTGAATTGCAAGATGGTCAAATTTTGGGAGGTCAAATTGCAAGGCATTGTCTAAATCACAATTGTTGTCAGATTGCACAAATATAGTTTTCTAACCTTCCTGAACCCCATTATCAGTTGGGTTCTGAATTCCAGTCCTTCTTCATTAATTCAGGATGGTGCAACCTTGCTATACAGCCCTTGGACAGGTGCATGTCAAATTTCATCCTGCAGCAGTGCCAGGATATTTTTGCACACTTGTGTGTTTTGTTCTGACTGAAAGTCACAAAAATGCAGATTTTGCTGAGCATATCCAAAGTCTGGAAAAATACAAGACAAAGAAAGGCATTGTACTCAAAAGCCCTCAATGCTGATCCTATAGCAGGAATGTAGAAAATGCCACCCTAGATCAGGAAATTTTTAGCCTGAACATTTTTTTGCAGGAATGCTAAAACCATTTGCAATTTTTCTGGACCTCAGCTCTTCTATATTCATTCTTGTTTTCTTGGTTTTTACATTTATTGTCACACAAAATATTTGGGATGAATCCTGGCTCTGCCACCCAAGGGTTAATGCATTTGTCAAAGCAATATCAGTATTCTCATTTTAAGATGCACTGCTTAAAAATGATCAAGTACTTCAAGGTACTTGATCATTTTTAAGCAGTGCATCTTAAAATGAGAATACTCATTGTTTCTGAGAAGAACTGGTCTCTCCAGCATATAATCATGTGATCATCTCTTTCACCCAAGATAATGAACAGGAATTTATAAAATTACCTCAAATTCCCAAATATATGCAGAGGTTAGAAGCCCTGCTGCTCAAAGTGGAGTATACCTAAATAGTTAGGCTACATATGCAAAATGTTTTGTCCATGGAATAAAGTGATGCTCAGATGGATAGCTAATTGTGCCTCAATTCACCTGAGTACTTAGTGTATTTGCTGTAGAATGCCATGAAAAAAGTAGCAGCAAAATTATGCATTAAAATACTGTAGTCTACAGACTATACACAGTTGGTTATGTCATTGAGACTTGGCACAAGATAGAAGTGTCTTTATTACTTAAAGCTTCTGTGTAGGACAACAGAGTACTTGCATACAATTTTTGAAACATAAAATAATGAGTGTATACTGAGGTATCACAGGAATTTTTTTTCCAATCTCGACCACAGACAAAATTGTGCGCGCATTATACAGGAATGCAACTTGTCTTTTGTTCCAAGTGAAATTTTACAGAGTATTTGAATACAATTTTCAGCAAGAGTTTGCATAATGTGCGTAAATGAAAGTATAGTGAAATTATTTCAATTCTATCATGCGCAAGACCGCAGTAAAGTCTGTAGTGAAGAGTGTCTCGTTAAAGTTGTTTCAAACTGACAGAATCCATTTAAGAAATTGGCCAGAACAGCCTTCAACACGTATTATGATATTTCAAAAATATATTTATTTATTTTTGGTATTTGTATTACTGTATTAATTGATGTCTGGTTCTCATCTAACTTAGGTTTGAAAGTACAGTACTGTACACTGAAAGTTTTCAATTTGCTTTAGAAAAAATGACACATATTTTCGATTGGCCATTCCGAGAAATTATCAATGACAAATTCTAAATTTAATTCTCCAAAATTTGATGCATCTTTTTTGTCCACGAATCTGCTAAAAATTTGAGCAATACAAACAATCGCTATAATAAACTCTTGTTGAAAAAAATAACGCATACCTTGTATCAATCACTGTCACGTCAGTATTTTTTTTTCAGCAGAATGATTACTTGTGGTAATCGTTTTTCCAATAAAATATGTTTTATCTTTGCAGAAGTCCGTCCCAACAAGGAAATACCGAAGAAAAGAACTGCGGACAATAATCCGAAGAGTTCCAACTCCAAAAGCGCATCGAATAAGGAATGCAAATTGACCTCGTTCAGCCGGAACGAGAAATTCCAGAACAACGGAATCCAACCTCAGTCCAGTAGCAAAACCCACCTGCAGATCGACATTGCGCAAAATTCAAATCAAACAACGACCAAGAAGACCCTCGCCAATTTCGTGGAATCGTCCACGCAGGACGTGAAATGGGAGGAATTGACACAAAATTGAACATATCAACGATAAAGACTTACAACACATGAAAAAAAGAAACTGCTTAAGGATTGGCGCCAGTGCAAATTTCTGCTCAAACATCCACAGCTCCAGATTTTTTTTTGTGTTTGATGGTCGGCTCTTTTGTTGGATATGCAAGTGAGACGGAATTAATCAACCAAAATCTACAGCATCAGCGGCGGAAAAAAGTTTGTTCAACAAATTTAATCAGAATATACAACTTTCAAAAATATTCGCGGAACTTTAACGGCAGTTGAATTTTTGAAAACAGCGGAATATTATACGTCAAACGATCGAATGATGGAAGAATAAAGTGAAAATAAAAATCCCTTTCAAAATGGCGTGGACGCTGTTTTGGGCGTCGGTTTTTATTGGGGTGCTCGTATTTAATTTTGAAACGAATGCTGAGATTTTCAAGGATGAAAAGCAAACGACTTTGTCTTATGCGGACCGAAAGTCTGAACTGCAAGGTAAGCATGGTTATTTTTTTCAACTTCACCGAATATAAATGCTAAAATATTTTTAGAACTTCTTCTTTCCCTATGCTGGATCAGGCTGTCATTGGCCGTTTTCGTGCTAATAGCTAAACATGGATGGAATCACCATGTAATGTACAGCTGTGCAAAACATGTTCTCCCAGAAAGTGGATAATTTTTAGATTTTGACACTCCTTTGATCATCAATCAATGACATGTGATGATGAACATTCAGTTGGGGAATTTTTTCTGGTTAACCCTTGTGTGGAAAGGACAGGCTATTTTTGGAAAAAATTTTTGTCCATCAGCACTGACAATTTTTAAAATCACGTTTTTGAACCAAGGATTAAGTTCAATACTGTATTTGTGAAGAATTATCGCCGAGACAACCCTCGTGTCATGTTTTTGACGCTAAATTGCTGACCATTTCCCGAAGTTCAAAATTTGGGATTATATTTCTAAAAAGACGGCGCGCTGATCGGCGTGCCAAAAGACAAATGGCAAAAGACATCTGGCGGCAGTTAAGCCACCCGAAAGAGATAACCCCCCTGAAAAATGACGGGGTTTCCTCTGTTTTATGAGGACTGAATTACCCCAGAATACGAGGAGAATTTGATGCTTGGAGTGTCGGCACCCAGAAAAACAAAAAGGCAAAGACCCGTGTCAAATTTGTACCAAGAAGAGGGATATCCTCTTCTCACCGGTCCTTTCAAGGTTTTTTAAGCTCATCACAAAAATCCAAGTTTTCAGGGAACAAAAAATTTCTGTTCCAAATTGCTGTGTCCTGATAAATTAGCCCGCTCAACAGTTGGGCCGAATTTACCGGGATCCGGCGGAAGTCCTTGACGTTGGGGCCTGAAAGCCCCTGGACTGAACCAAAAGACAAGAAACACATAAATAGCGGACAGTTTGGAGCGCCAATCATCAGACTGAAAAACGCCGTCACTGCAACACTTTGTGCAAGGAATTCCGAATTGAAAGTTCTAAAAATTGGCAAGAAAGAAATCTTTTCGACAATATTGTGAACAATTGTTGTGAGTGTGTGCATTTCCGGTTCTGTGTGCTGAAAACACATCTGCGCTTATTTTGGCAGGTTGCGCACCTGCCAAGTTGTCTACTCACTGATTTCTCCTAGAAACCGTATAGACAAGGTCTTTTCAGAACCCTCTGAGGAAATTTTCTACAACTCTTTCCCCAAACAAAAAGGGGGACCATCTTTTATAAAAAGAGGATCACAACTCTGTAAAAGTTTTCTTGGGTACGTACTTTTCCTTTCTGGAATAATTTTTCTAGATTAAATTTGTACAGTATTTTTTTATCCTTCCAAAATTCGTGCCTCAACAATAAAAAAACCTCATCCATCATGCATTATTTGCATATGATTATCACTAGGGTTTCTGGAGACAAAATTATGATGAATACCTACATTTTTTTGATCTTTGACCTTCTAAACCTGGGTGCATTTCAGTTACCTTTCCTGGAAAAATAAATACCAACTTTCTGCCCAGGAAGCCATATTATTGCCATCCAAGGGTTGATCAAGATTTCAGGGAGTAACCATCAGAAAACATCAATGCAGATTTTAAGACCCATGTTCTTTGTTTCCTAGGATCACATTACAGTAAAAAGTAGAGTAGCTTGCCTCTTCTTCATTTTTTTCCTAGATCCATGAGCAACATTGTTCAATATTCTCCAACTGAATTTTACTGGAAAATATACCATAATCCAATTCCTGGACAAAACCTCAAAAATCGTTGTGTTCATATCTTCAGAAGTTTACTCTACATTAAGCAGAATATATTGCAAGCATGAACAGAATCCAAAAGGCGCAGAAACAAAAAATGAAAATCAGCAAGTTGTTAGCCAAGAACAAATAATCAAGGGGACACCGTGAATACTGTATAATTGTATATGTTGCTTTTTTTTCAAAATGGCTTATTGTTTAATTTGATGGCAAAATGACATTATTCAAAATAAATAGTGAAGAAGAGAGTAGAAGGAATTTCTACATAAATCAAAAATCCAAGCACAGATGTAAAATAGATGAAAATAAAAAAAAAAGAGAGCAAGGATTCTTCAAAATGAAGGATGTCTGTAGACTGCTTTTTAATCAAAATCATAGTCAAGAGATGAGGAAGCTCCTTCACTGGGGTCTTCCTGGGTACCCAACCAAAGGCCCCCCCCCCCCCCTAGGTCTAAAGCTCCCCGGAAAGCCTCCCTTGCCAAAAGCCCACTAGGTCAAAAGCCCCCCTTCTAAAAGCCCCCCGCCCAACCACTTTTTAAAAATTGGATTTAAGTTTCATAATATGCATTCATTTGGTGGCCCTGAGAAGGGCTATTTGGTTTCATTAGTCCTCAAAAAGATGGTTTAACAATCATCTTCAACATTGCCTTTTGATGCCTCTTCCTCATTGTCACTGATGCTCTCCATGTCATTTTCTTCTAAATAGTCATTGCAGTATGCAATTTGACCGCCCTTCTGATTATCAATGATCTGAAGTGCACCAGCCATTGGACCAACAAGGTGAACTGTAGATTTTGCAGAAGTCAGCAAGTGATGATGCTTTGACATGCAAAGAATCACTGATGACCACTGCAGGTGAAGAATCCCTTTAT
>CAJPEX010002343.1:0-41095 GCA_905338405.1 Notodromas monacha
GCTGTGCAGATGGGGAATGAATGCTTCGGTCGCTTTTATCGTACCTTGATGGGTAGGGTAGTTTTGTGTTGCAGCTGCTGAATTTATTTATTTTTGTTCGCGCAAATTGCGCTCCGACGTCGAAATTACACATTTATGCTGTAATGTAAACTGAAGCTCAGCATTTCTTGCCTGGATATGGGTTGGCAGATGGGATGCAGGTTGTGAGGTCCCTTGAACAATTATTTACAGGTTTACGACAGGTGAAGTACTGTACTTGATTGAGTACCACATGCACCATTGTTTTAAATGAAAGTGCGCATCACAGGGAAGTATAACATTAAAAAAAAATTGTATTTCAACATTTTAAAAATTCAGGTGTCCATCATACTTGATTCTTGTACAGTCAAAACTTCAAGGCACCTGCGAAAATTTGAGTTTGGTTGGACTTGAGTTTGGAAAACAAGTACTTTATGTTGAGGAGTGAAAGAAGAATTGCAGGAAATTGTGCCTTAAATTGCTTCTCAAATGAGTTCTCAACATGCCAAAATTGAAGGCATGGCTTCCTTTGCCCCATTAGTCTTTTGTTCTCTTCTTCTGAAATCATTGAATACAATTTTTTTGACTTCCTGTTTCAATAAAAATAATAGCCAAGAGCACTTGACAATTTGCGTCATGGAGGTTTGAGGGGGAAAGTCATGAGTTGCAAAGGTTTTGCAAAGGCATGGCTTCTATGAGAATTCAGACAGGTACTTCAAAAATGTTTGATGCATTGAGTTCTTCATTTTAGAGCTGTTTGAGTTATTGAGGTTAAACTACAGAAACTATCAAAAAATTGAGAAAACAATTTAATACAGTAGAAATATTGAAAATAAACTCAACGTGGGTAATTCAAGTGAGTTGGATTCCGCATCCACAAATTTTGAAAGGTCTTCCAATATTTCAAAAAGTATGCTTTTTTGCTGCCAGCTTTCAGTCATTAAGTAATATATTACTCACCAAGTTTCTGAATTCCAACCAAATCGAGTGACTGACTCGACTGCGTTTCACGTTCCCGGAATGAAAGATTATCTCGAAAATTTTCCGATTTCATTCCCTCTAACGAACAATTTGAATACTCTGCATGAAAGCTTGATATTGCACTCACGTAGCTTCGACATATTCGTTTTCAAGTTGTTTCAGTCGTTTGAAATTTTCTTGATGGAACGAAAATTGAAGACTGAACTACTGCGTATCAAGAGGCGATGAGACTCACTTATTGATCGATTCTCCAAATTACAGTGCGTTCCATCGATGAACTCGGGTTTTTCCACTCGAGGGTAATTCAGTACTGATTCCAGAAGCCGGCCATTTTTCACTTCCAGAAGGCAAAAAAAAGGAGAACTGAAATTAAATTGTAGAATGCGGGAATGGCATGACGATGGGTAATCGCCGGGTTGCCTTCGTCGATCAGCTCATCAATTCCCTGTCGAGTTTATCTTTTCTTTCTCTCGGCCGTGTTAAATGGAGGTGAACGGCAAACATGTGATGTTGGAATTTCAGCGGTGATTTTTTTTTCTACTTACCGAGTTTGATTATGGTTTTGATTCAGTGGTCATCGCAGAGTGAAATGGCTGTTTCAACAGGTGCTGGATTGATAATAACCTACCTCATTTCCCGCGCAGATGCATCGATTTATTCCAGCTACCGATCTTGGGCTCGGGCGTTGATCGTAGGCATCTTTCAACCATGTACAGTATTTCCTTGGCGCAATTTATAATATATATAAGGTACTGTACTAGCTGTACTTCATGTCAAAATCTGGATTTAGTTCTCGTTCATGCGTGATTAGTGTTCCAATTTTCACCTCGACTAATGTGTCTGCTGCGTGAAGAACCCGATCGGGACTACAGCGATGAGGCGTGGAGTAAGACAATAGAAAGACCGGATCAACGTCAGACTAGAGATTATCTTCATTCCCTTGCTCTTAAAGAGCCATACAGGCAAATTTAATGGTGGGATTAGGCTTTCCTGTCACAAGCCGCTTACGAGAATGCAAAGGCTTCGCGCGTCTCCAAAGAATCCGAAAAGAAAACGGAGAAGCTACGTCAAGCAAATGTATTTTTTCTCTCCACACACGCGCCTCCGTAATTCACCGGTGTTCGATTGGAACTTCACTTCTTGGAACAATGGGCACGAAAATATCTTGAACCATCACTTCTCGAATGGTTCCGTTTCATCAACGAGCCACAAAGTAACATTGATCCGTCTCCGATTGAAGGGTTCGATGCGTTCCTCGCTCTGCTTGAAGGGGGTGTAGATGTCGGGACGAGTTGCGCGAATCTCAAAGGAGGCATCCATTGGGAAGCTCTGCATCATAGAGCGTAGATGTTTCCTGACAGAGCATTAATTGGCGGGTCTATCCGTAAAATGCGCATTTCGTGCAAAGGTCCGAATGGACAATTCGAAAGTAGTCCAGCTTTATCTTTAATAGCGGAATATTTTCCGGTCGCAAAAATTCCCTGTATTGCTGGGAATAATGATGTTCTCCTCGAGGAAAGGGACGGAGAAATTAATTGCGTGACGAGTCGTGGAACTTGAATTAAAGCGAGGTGAAGTACTTCCTGCTCAAGTGTGGCACTTGTTCACCGAACCGAGTCTCCGGGCGAACTTGCATTCAGTTCCCCGCTGTTCCGTGGTAAAGTACAGTACTGTACTGTACTCTACGGAAGGGAGCTGAGATTTCTTTTCGTGTTTCTCCCTTATTAATAATCCTTGTTTTTATTTTCTTTTCTTCTTCCGAAGGAAAACAGTATAAATTGCGGACTCTATCGGAAGGAAGGGAGGGCTTAATTGCGGTGTGACTTAATTACCGTGCCGGGAAAAGTGTTCGGAAAATCTTGCATTTTTTGACGTGATTTTCGCCGGAGCGGAAGTTTCATAGTTTAATTTTTTTTTCTCCTCGAGAGATTCCAATGTGTAATAAATATTTAGTTAATTCATGACGGTGTTTCAAGTCCTCGATTATGAAATACAGGTTGATTTATTCTACTACTGCACGATCTTTTCTACAACAATTTTCTCTTTTTAACGCTTTTTTGGGGAACTTCAGAAAATTTTCGTCATATCCTTAAATGCTAAATAATGTTTGTAACAAGATTTTCAAGATCAATAACCGAAAAAAACAATCAAACTCTCTCCCACGATGACCTTGTCTAAAAAAAAATTCCATGTCTGACTATTTTTTTGTTGGGTCGCTTGAATTTGGTTGCGAAAGAAGTCCATTGTTCTCTTAAATTTTTGGGGACTTTCTTCTACTGGATACAGTATTTTTCTATGTTAAGATGTTCAGAATCATTGAGTGAAAATGTTGATGCTAATTTGATTTGCATTTTTATAGATTCCACTGTATACCTTTTTCTGGCATTTTCAGATTTATCATGATTGTTTGAAAAACTCATTGAACTTTCCAAAAATTTGGTACCACTCGATTGTAACAATGCATTCCTTTTTTTTTTACAGATCAAATACAGTATACTGTACAGTACTTCATGAGTGGTATTATCAGAGTGTGATGAGATTTTTGCACATTGAAACCCATCAGTGACAAATTGATCTTCGAAATTGATTTATACACATTTATATTTTTAATTACCTATTTATTGGGCTGCAAAAACAAAGATAAAATTCAAATTTAATAAAGTAACAGAGCATAAAAGTCTTCGTATTTATGATTAGGGTTAGAGAAAAATGTATCTGTTTATTCTGTCTAAAGAAATTTTTCAATTATTTTATTTACTCTAAAACATTTTTTGGAAGGACAATTTCAGCTTTCAACTGACTTTATTTGAAAATTTTCGACTGGAGATTTTAAATGTATTTCTCAAGATAATTTTTAAAACTTAAATTGGCAAGTTGGCTGTAGCAAGATTTTCCTGTGTCCGCTTTCCGACAATCTGGAGCGTTTTTACAAACCTTGAAAAATTAATGTTTGCAATTATGCGGCCTTCACAGCGTTGCGGAAATTTGGCACGAAGGTTTCTTCGCGTTGCTTCAGACGGCAGATTTCAGAAGCCATTGTGCAAAATTAATTTCCGTCAAGTTTTTCACCGCGGTGTGAGTCTCATGTGTCGCAATTTGTTGAAGTTCAGTGTGCAAACTTTGAACCTATTCTGCTTGAGTGGATCTAGAAAAAAAAAGAGACGAGCGACGCAATTTTTATGCAGAGTCCTGGCGAATTTCGCAATCATCATTTTCCATAGCTTGTGCGAAAAATAAAATAAAAGAGAAAAAATAAATGAGGAAAAGCGAGAAAATCGTAGCTCGTAGTTTCCATGGATTTCGAAATGTTTCTTTGGCGAGAAAGTCGGTTTTTATCGCTGCTTTCATGAACTTCGTGTTTCGAGTTTATATTTCTTCACCTGGGTTCTTTTTTATAATTCGCTTTTATGTTTGATGTAAAAGTTTGTTATGATTTTTAACGTGCAGCGAAAATAATTATCTAGAGTTCGAAGCAATTCATTTTTTCGATTTATTGCGCCCTTTTTAGTTTCAAAAATCTAAAATGAAAAGACATGCAATTGAAAAATGGAAGCGAATATGTTCTGCTCAATGATGAAAATTAATGAGGTGAATTATGATGATGAAACTGTATACTGAAAAATTGGCTCCTTTCACTTCGACAGCCACAGAATTTAAATAACTAATTTTTCCAGAATCCACGCAAATCATTGGAAAATATTCCAGGTGTGGAAATTGGCTATGCTGCAATAATTTTTTCAATTAATACACGAGTTTTGTTAAATTAAATGATGCTAAATCTTTTGTGTATGAACAACTTGATGTTTCATTTGTTTATTTTTCAAAAGTTCAGACCAATTATATTTTATTTCCTCACCAAACACATTACGTTTTTTTTCTTCAGAGACAAAAAAAAGAAAAAATTCAGCTATACAGTCATTTGACGAGTTTGGATTTCTTTGTATACATTTTAATGTGGTAACATCCATATGTATAAAAAACCTGTTGTTTTTGACAAAATCCAGTTAATTGCGAATTTTTTTAGATTTATTTGTAAAAATATCTTGGATTCTTGTAGTGATGATTTAGGAGATGTAGCAGTTTTCCTAAATGTTTTGGATTATACAACAAATCAAATTTTCTTGCATGACTTACAAAAATATACTTAAAACCCACAAAGATTGATTTAATTCAACTTTTTATTTAAATCTAAAATGCTTGCCTTGTTTCAATACAAATTACATTAATTCAAAACAAAAATTGCCTTCTGCTCACCAAATTGACAAACCAGGCAAAAAGGTTGTCTCAAAAGTTTTTAAAATCTGGACGATTTGAGGCATTTTTCTGGCCCTATATTTCAACAATGTTTACCTTGTTTTGGCAAACATTTCAAGAGTTTGACAATTCATGATGTTTCAGTCTCGATTTTTTTCTGGTTATGTGGGACACATTTTTTAAGTAAATCCCTCTTTTGTCAATGAAAACAGAAATACATTGATTGTATTCTGTAAAGTTTTCTTCAATGAAAATCATTTTTTTGTGTTTTGAGGACAAGCATATTTTTGTGGTTTGTTCAAGATTTTATTGATACCTAGTCTTTTAAGATGTTTACTTGTCGACATTCATTTACCATATTCCTTTTTTGTAGAAAATCTTCATGTACGTGGGAAAGATTCATTGTCTAAGTCCCTTTTTTGCGAATGGAAATGCTTGTTCAGAGAATTTTGAAAAGGTGAATCAATTGTTTTGTAACTCCTTGTTTATTCTTATTTTTTCTGGAAGAGTCCAGGAATTTGATGATGATTGTGTGACCTATAATGTTTTTTATGTCCATTTATTCACATTTTTCTTCAAGAATGTAATGAATCTAAGTCTTTTCAAAAGTTTGTTGATGAAGTTCATCAATTTTGTGCATAAAATGTGTATGTGTGTGGAACCTGTCCAAATTTTATTCTGCATGGGAAGAGAAAAGTACTTACTCAAACCTCAGGTACTGTAACTCTGTGAAATTTTTTTTCCAAACTTTTTGCAACATGGATCTCTTGCAAATGAGAGTCAATTGAAACTTAATCAAGCTCAGCAACTGGCAGGTGCACAACCTGCCAAGAATAAATGCAGACATGTTCTCACTCAAACAAGAATATTTGCACAACAGCAAGGACAGAAATATCTGTAACATCTCAAGTACAATTTCAGAAAGTGTTTTGCAGCAGTTTGGCACATACCACTGGTGCAAATGTCACACACTAACTGAAGTGTTGATATCACAATTCTGAGCCTTTTTATGCAATTTGGTCCCTGTATGCTTTTTTGAGGGGAGGGGGACCTTTGTCTGTGGATACTAGCAATTATATTTCACAATCCTGTTGTCAACCAAATACTTTCCTGACTGTGCTCATGCTTCCTTTCTTTTAAAGGAACAAAGTACATTATGATGCCCTCAATCCAAATTGGTTTCTATGCGCGTTTCTTGACCTTGGCCAACCAAGGCTATATATACAGGTGCATTTTATGTTGCATTAAGTTGACCGCACCTGACTCTGACCAGACACCTTGTTGATGTTGCTTTGCCCTGCAACAGCTGTATTTGTATCTACTGTGTGAAAGATGAAATAAATTATTTGATATACTCTCATGGAGTAACTTTTGTGTTTCCTTTGAAAGTTGCGGAAAACAATTTAAACCTCTGACTCAACGTCTTAACTGTAAGCAATAAAGTACAACAGTGATTGATCACCACAGTCTCTTTACTTGTCTCAATAGTTTTTTGGACAACAATGTGTTCACTCAAACAAGAATATTTGTACAACAGGAAAGACAGAAGTATTTGTAACTTCTCAGCTACAATTTCAGCCAGTATTTTGCAGCAGTTTGGCACATACCTCTGGTACAAATGTCACACCCTAACTGAACTGTTGATATCACAATTCTGAGCCTTTTTATGTAATTTGGTCCCCCTGTGCTTTTTTGAGGGGGGGGGACCTTTGTCTGTGGATACAAAGACTTCTGCTGGTATTCCAGTAAATTTGGTCTGGTAATTCCAGGCCAATTTATCAGAACTTTGTTTTTTTTAAAGATTTTGAGTTTTTCCTTGAAAATGAACCTTTAGGAGGGGATGCAAAAAACCATGGGACAGTAATTTTTTTTCCCTTGGGAAGAATTCCCTTGGAAGGTTCTAGGGAATCTAGGGCTTCAGTGGGAGTATTAATTTGTGAGATATTGTCACATTTCCAATTTTTTGAGTACTTTTGTCCCCCATACAACTGGGGGGTCATCTTACAGATGCTCCTGTGGGAAGCTTCTTTTGACGGCTTTATATCTGCCAGGTGGTTTAGCCATTTGTCTTTTGGTGTGCCAATTTGTATTGGCGTGCAAATCTGAAATATAATCCCCAGTTGGGGAAAGCCCATGAAAAACGTGCTGAAAAACAAGACTCATGAAATTGTAGCAAACAAAATATTTTACAGAACCAATTCAATCTGCAAGTCCCTTTTTTTATTTGCCAATGGAAATTCTTGGTTTGCAAATTTTGAAAATATGAATTATTCTTTGCCTGACGCTTTATTCATTCTTCTTATTTTTTTTCGTATGCGACCAGAAATGTGATGATGATTATTATCAACAGACCTAATTTGTTTGTCGTGTACTTTTCATTCGCTTCTTTTTTTTTTCGCTCTTCTTGACACAGGAATCGACGTGACTGCGAACCAAGAAGAAGTTTCGGATCACGAGACATTCCAGCTCGAGTTCGACTGCTCCACGAAACGCTGGTACATACGTACCATGCAGGACAAGTACTGGACCCTGGAAACAGCCGGTGGGATCCAAGCAGTCGCCGACAAAAGGTAGATTGATGGGCCGCCCTTTATCCATTTATTTATTCATTTTTCTTCCATTTTTTCGTTTTCCTTTTAATGCGTCAACGAAAGAAAGAGAGAAAAAAACTAGGAAAAAAATTAGTCCAGAGGAAAAAAAAAAAGAAACAGAAGGTATGATGTGTATATGTATTCAAATACTGAGACGACGGCGGCGGCGGCGAAGAAGAGGCGTCCAGTTGCGATCGGCGCCTTCTGGTTTTTATAGTCCTGGGGGGTTTTTTTTTATACCTTTTTTTTTTTGCCTTCGGGCTACTATGGATTTGAATTCAGGGTTGTTCAGTGCTGTGGATTTGGTGGTTCACGTGGAATGAGAAAAGGGTATGAAAAACCCATAAGAAATGTATCATGTTGAAGATGATTTTATTATGGAAAACAGGAGTTCAAATTGTCCAGAATTTCAAGAGAAATTTGAATGAAATCTTGAACCAAAAGAATTATTTGCTTCTGTAGCAATGTTTTGGTATTTTGCGTTTTTTGTTCAACAAAAAAGCCTACAGGAAATCTAGAATTTAAAATTTAAAATGTCTGAATCTTGAGTGAAAATTGATCTGAAAGAAAAAATGAAAATTCTGTACTTGGTTTTCCATAATATTTTTATAATAATGCCATTTCATACCGGGATTACTTCTGATGGACTTTTTTTCATCATCTGTCAAAATGTATCAAAATTTTCATCTTTGAAATCGGGTCTACAAATCTTGTAGAGTTTCAAATGTCTGAATCTCGAGTGAAAATTGATGTTAAAACACAAGGCATAATACTTTTTGTTAGTCAAGAAAATAACTTGATTCACTGGGATTACTTATGTTGTGCAACGATCTGTTTCTTTTTCGTCAGTCGAAATTCATCAAAATGTTCATAATTGAAAACGCGAGTTCAAGTGATCTTAAATTTGTTTTAATGAAATGTCTAAATCTTTCATGACAATTGAAGTAGAATGAAAATTGAACGATCTTGTTTGTTTTTTTTTTTCGTAGGCATGTACGGAATTCCATCTTTTAATGAATGATTTAAAAATTATCGTCCTGCGTGCGGATTAGTTGATTAATGTTTTGTATTTTGCGTGTCTTTTTTATTCGCAAACAGGTCGTCGAATGCCTTGTTCGAGTTCACGTGGGGAGAAAAGGGGTCAGTGAGCTTCAGAGCCAATAACGGCAAGTACGTGACGACCAAGAAGTCGGGTCACTTGTACGCCAACGCTGACATCATCGAGGACAACGCCAAGTTTTTCTTCCAACTCGCCAACAGGTCAATTACAGTATATTGAAGCTCTGTTTTTTTTTTTCTCATCTGGGAATTATCTCTGAATTCATCAAAGTATATGTGTTTATCTTGTATCAAAAATCCAATTAAAAATGAATGAAGCCTGAAAAAATGGACGGAATTCCCTGCAAATATTTTTGCTTGAGAACATGTGTGTTGCAAATTCAGTCAGCAGTTGCAAAGAAAATGGAATACTTTCCTGTTATCTCTGTACCTCATTCCTAGACTGCACTACCATCAAGACAAATCTTTGGGACGAGTTCATAATCATGACGACCTAACAGAAACTGTGAATTTTATTTTTCTGCATCCTGCTGAAACTGATTTTGGGTCCGCCAATCCATTTCAATCCAATCCAGTCCAATACAATTAATTTTTATAGAAAATTAATTGTATTGGACTGCTAACCTAACTTTACCTAACCACCTCCCAAAATCAGTTTCAGCAGAAACCCAAAGAAAGCAAAAACTGATTTTTGGAGGTGGTTTTGTGAAGTTAGTTCAGGTCAGGTTAAATTGGTCAGAGGGAAGGTACAGAGATAACAGGAAAGTTGGTACAGAGATAAAAGGAAAGTACCAAAAATGCCAATTCAGGTTTATCTCCTAATTTAATCTCTCAAAGAGAGAGCACAAGTATTCAATTTTGTTTCAAGCCTAGTGTCATAAAAAGACAAGTTTTGGTGATATGCCTGAACTCATCCTTGGAAGCTTCCATGAGAATCAGGTTTCACCCCAACTCTCACAAGAAATGGAAAAGAACAAATGGTCCTAAAAATCCAAACCTTTACAAAACCCAAAACAGAAAACTGTAAACAGAAACTTAATATCTGAGACAAAAAAAATCTCAGTAGAAATTTCCGCAACCTTGCAAACCCATCTTCCAAAAAAAGTACCAAAAGAGACTCTTTGGGGTCCCTTTTGGCACTTTTTCTGCTTGGTACTGAGGTTCAAGGCAAAGTCCTAAAAATCCAAACCTTAACAAAACCCAAACCAGAAAACTGCAAACAGAAACTTATAATCTGAGACAAAAAATCTCAGTAGAAATCTCAGTGTTTGCAGTTTTCTGGTTTGGGTTTTGTAAAGGTTTGGATGTTTAGGACTTTGCCTTGAACCTCAGTATCAAGCAGATTGAAACCATCAGTACTCGAAAAAAATGTGTTTATGAAAATCAAGCATTGAAATATATCAACTTTAGAATAGGGTGTTTAGGCACCTCAGTTGTAGCCCAACAGAATTCTTGTGTTTTATTTTAAAATCATTGGAATATAAAATCAATATTTCTGACAAATGTGAATTGCATTTTTTCTCATCTGGAAATTATCTTCGAATTCAAAATAAAATATGTGTTTATCTAGTCTCAATTCCAATTAAAAATAAATGAAGCCGAAAAAAGGCTGTTTATATTTTTTCTTGAAAACACGTAAAATTATGTGTGATATTTAATAAACTTAACCTCGGAAGTAGCTATTCTTTGGTTCCAGGAGTGTCAAAAAGATTTTGTGAATGGAAATTTCTATTGAAATTCCATTAAAAAAAAAGCATTCATTGCAACGAACTTTGTTTTTTGTTTTTTGTAAACTCCAAGTACAATTGAGTGAAACCTATAGAAACAACCAAAAAAGAAATTCCCTGCAAAAAATTATGCATAACCCGTGGAATTGCGTGCGATATTTTGGAATATACAGTAAACCACAAAATTCACTGTACTTCATTTCCGGATGTGTGGAAACAATTTCGTGAAGGAAATTCCATTCTAGCGAAATTGTCATTGCATCGAAATTCTTTCAATGTCACGGCAAAACCTCCAGCATAGACATTATGCTATAAAAACCTTGTTCTAAAAGTTTTTACGATTTATGAAACGACGATATAATTTTCGTTTTCTGGCATTTCATTGTTCCTCTAAAAAAATTTTAAAGCTTATCAAATTTTCAAAAGCCTTCTTTTCCTTAATTTATGGGAAGCTATGAAAAAAAATCAGGGTTTACTCAAGGTCAAATATGGAACAAATTTCAGATTTTTTCCTCATGATTCCTTTCACGAAGGTAAAACTTTTTATATTCTGTTTTTAATTTGAGGAATTTTCCTGGCCGTGAGAATATTTTTTTCAATATACTGTAGTAGAAAAGGTATCACAAAAAACATACCTCTTTTGCTGTATTTTTCTTTCCGATTAAAATTTCCGTCAACGAAATCACAAATGCACAAATTTTCAGATTTTAAAAATCAGACTAAAATGGTCTTCGAATCTAATTTATTTTCAAGGACATATCGGAATATGTAAAAAGAACCGCAAAAATATATATTAAGCCATGCCTCTTTTTCTGTATTTTTCTTTCCAATTAAAATTTGCGTCAACCAAATTAAAAATTTACAAATGCACACATTTCAGATTTTCAAACAAACAGATTAATTTCTTTGAATTCGATTATTTTTCTGGCCGTATCAAAACAGTTTTAAAATGACAATATATAGCGAAAAGTGTATCACAAGTCACAACCAACGTTTTTGCTGTATTTTCATATTAAAATGTTTAAATATGGTCCGAAAAATAATTACAATACATTTGAATACTGTACAATCTGATTTTTAAACCGGAAATTTGCAATTTCGCAGACGGAAATTACGATTGGATCCCGGGAAGTGTGTTTTTTTAAGATTTCCGCGCATAAATTTTTTGAGTTCTTCTGGCTTTTCTGTGTCAGGTTTTTTAAGAATTTCAATTCTCCGTTATATGAAAATGTTCGAAATATTTTCTCGTCGTTGCAAATTATTTTTACTGATGGAAGATTTACAGTTAGACCCCGAAATGCGGACGTAATTGGTGCAACAAGAGTGTCCCCGAGTCGAAATGTCCCTAAGTCGAGTTTTGTTTTCCCCTAGACTTACATTATACAATTTTTAATTGGTGTTTTGTGGAAGAAATATTCTTCAGAATTCCCTGAAAAAAAAATTGTTTGCCACTTGAATTTGAATTAGTGAATACATTTTCAACTCAAAAAGAACATTCGGAGCGTGGAATAGTGTATCTCTGTACTGTACACTGAAATTTTGGCATCTACAAAAGTAACATTCAAGTGAAAAAAAGTATAAGTCTCTCTATGCTGGAGGTAATTTTTTTTAATTAGCTAAATGGATGGTAAATTTCCTTCATAATTTCGGATGATGCGATATTTGCGAGAAGAGATCAGTAGAAAATCATTGGCCAATCAAAAAACGTAAGATTAAAATCAGTGGAATAATTCACTAAAGAGGATTGAATAGTGACTTNAAAATGTCCCTATGTTGAGTCAGTGTCCTCATGTTGGGCCTTATTTATTGATTTTTTTTCTGGGAAAATAAGTGTCCCTATGTCAAATTGTCCGCAGGTCGAGACGTCTGCATGTCGGGATCTCAATGTATTTAATTTCTTACTTGTTCAGGATTTATTCCCCACATGATCTTTGCAATTATTTTTACTAATGGAAGATTTTTTAACTTCTCTAAACTCCATTCACAGGCCAGTGCTGGTGCTCAAGTGTGATCAGGGCTTCGTGGGCACGCGGTCCGGCTCGACCCAGCTCGAGTGCAACAAGGCCTCCTACGACACGATCCTGGTGGAGAAGGGCCCCAACGGCGTCGTGCACTTGCAGGGCAAGAACGGCAAATTCTGGCGTCCCACAGGCGGCCAAGTCTCGTGCGACGCCGACCAACCCGACGGCTTCTTTTTCGAGCTGGCTGAGCCGTCGCGCGTGCGCATCAAGACTGCGGACGCCCAATTCCTGGCGGCCGCCAAGAACGGCGGCTTTAGCGTCGTCGCCGACGCGGAGAACGCGACACTCTGGGAGTACTGAAGGAAGCTTGTGGAGTGAGTGTTGTCGGGCGGAGAGGACAGATGTCGCTGCTGCTCTGCGAAGGAAGAGGACGATGGCGCTGGCAGACGAATAATAATATGATGGGGATGAAGATATGATGATGATGCGATGCCGATGAGTTTTTTCGCGCCACATCAGAACATGTTTTTGATGGAACTTCGGGGATCCTTTATCTTTCGCCATAATCAATGATTATTTATGTATTTCTTGAGTTCTTCACATCAGTGCTGGAGCTTGGTTTGCTGCGCATTTGCATGAGCAGAGAGCTGATCAGAGTTCTCTTCGAGTTTTACTCTGATTATTCTGAAGTCACTATTTAATCCTCTTCTCACTTAATAAGGTGACTAAAATTAGAATGCAAAAAACTAACCGGTTACTAAAAGATGACTAGAGAAGAGCGTTTATAGCGTAGTAGGCTTTAATACTTCCTTTAATTGGTAGTTATATTACAAGTCCATGTCATTTAATGACAGATTCAAGGGCGATCCACCCGTGTTGGATAATATGAAGGGAACTTTAGTATCAGCATTTATTCGGAATATATTTATGATGCATATTAACTACGATATAGAATTAAGATGGTTGGTCATGAGTGAACCATCATCAAATTCAGACGTGGGTTTTTTCGGTTTTTGAATTTTTTCTATGGGATACTTTCGCAGGAACGATTCTAAAAAATTCTGAAGTTGATTTAGGAAACCTGGCGGAGGACATGAAAAAACATATGAATAATTTGGATTCGAGAGATTCGTTTTTTGAAATTTGATTTCGCGATAGTATTTTATTCAACTTTTATTCATGTGTTGTTTCCTGGCTTTTTGCTCTGTGATAAGTATAAGAACCCTTTTATCCTTCCGAATTTTTGTGTTTATTGCAGTCATGGTGTGACTGTGATTCTGGGAGCAAAATGCCACTGCCTTTTTATAAATTTCCTTTTTTTGGCACTTGATTTTTTTGTAATGACTTGTCCTCCGCTAGCACGAAAAGAAAAATATCCACTTGCTCATTAATTATGTGGCGAATTATGATCGGTGGGAATTTTTGGCGTCTTCATTTTCTGCAATCACGATTCGATCGGGGGGAAAAAAAACATCGAGTATTTGAGCTATTTTATTTATTTTGTTTGCTTTTTGTTTTTCTCTTTTTCCCGTTTTTGTGTCGATGTTCATGCCACAAGTGTTGTCACAGTAAAAGTGTAAATAAATTTTAGATCGGCGTGTGTGTTTTCCTTTCTCGTGTAAGTTGTGAAATTTGTGAGATGAAGCGGTTTTTTTTAAGAAAAACAAAACCCTGTGTGAAGAAAGCTTTGTCAAATTTTCGAACTTGAGCTTTCGAATGCTGTCTTCATCATCATGATCTGATCACTGCTTCCAAGCTTTCTTTTTTTGTTTTGGTTTTTGAAAGCGTGAAGATGAGAAATCAGTGCTTTGTTCCGTTTTTGAGAAGAGGAAGAAATTTTGAACTGCGCGTTGGAAAAATCCGGGAAAATTTTTGGCTGAATTGCTGCTTCCTTTCTTTTTACTTTTCATCATTCCAAGGTGTGAACGAGATTTTTTTCGGCTTGGATAAGTTTTTTTCTTTGGGAATAAAGGATTGTGTAGGGAGAGGATTTATGAAGGTTCTTGTCTTTATTTATTCAAGACTTTTATTTTTCGTCCTTGTTCTCATTTTTTGACTTTCTGTGATATTTCCTCGATGTGTGGAATGATTAAGTGGGTCCAGGACTTCTGTGGCTTGTGAGTCAATGTTCCTATATACACTTAAGTATATAGTTAAATTTATAAAAGCTTTAGCTTATTTAAACTCTTACTACAGGCAGACTCTCTGTACAATGATCTTGTCTTGAAGAATTTTCTCTGTATAAAAAATGTTTTGTGTCTGCATTGGGTTCTGTTATACAGTTATAGGGTTTCTCAGCAAAAAGTTTTTTCTGGCCCCTTGAATTTCATTGTAGAGATGTTTTATACAGTGGTGCCTTGCCTAACAATTGTATTGCCTAACGACTTATCTGCTTAAAATCCACTGAAAACCTGAAAAATAGACTTGCCTAATGACCACTGACTTGCCTGGAAAATGTTTTTTCTGGCCTTCACAGCTTGAACTAATAAATTCAGAAGAATAACATGTTGATGCTATTGTTTCTTGCCCTCAAAAAAGTGGTTGTTTCTCAAGCATTTTTGTTGAGGGAAAGTGAGAAGAATGGAAGGAAATTGTAATTGGCAATACTGTATTCCAGGCCTAAAATTGCTTCATGTACCTCATGCAAAAGTGATGTCTATGCAAAGTTATGCAAGAGGATTGTCTCCTGCTTTTTATTGATGTTGAATATGCATGAAGTACAATTGCTATTGATTTTGTGGGTTATTCTTGAAAGAGAGCAAGGCAATTTAATAAGGAAAAGCATCTGAATGGATTAAAGCAGTGTTTTCAGGGATCTGTGCTTTGTTATTTGGAAATTTAGGCAAATTTTTGCACTTTTCTGCCAGATTTTTTTCTCAGGAACCAATTAATGGGATTTTCATTAATACTTCGGGGAAAATATGACCTGCCTTAATATGACCATTGCGCCTAAAGCACCATGCAGGAACAAATTGTGGTTGTTAGGCAAGGCACCACTGTACCTTCATATTAATTATGGCTTCTTTTAATTGTGAATTGAATGAGTGACCATCCAAGAGTGGATTATTTTGGACATAAATATCATTTGGCTATACAGGTGGACTCTCTGAACAATGTTTATTAGTATAACAAATTGTATTGTGATCCCATCATGTGGTTTTCCCTGGTGTCATAATAGAGGTTCTCTTCAAAAATGTATTTTGCCCACATACATTTTTGGTAGAAACTGTATTTCTCCATTTAGAAGTCTTGGACACTTGATGAGCTTAATATAATCCTTGATAATTTTAGCTGATGCCATACCGTATTTATTTGCTTTTTGCTGCTTACTGATTGTTGAAAATATGTCAAATGCTGATTATGTCGTAAACTTAATTTACATATCACTATGGGGTTCTACGCCTACATTAACCACGATCTTGACACAGGGTTACAACCTTACAGAAATACAGTTTGGAACAAAAGGGTATCTGAAGTTACCCTCGTAATTTAATTGGTTCTCCGGTATTTCAAACATTAGGGATAAATCCCACAAAAATCGAATAAATGTGCTTCTCAACTAAAGATACAGAATATAACTATTCAGAATAGAAAAAAAACACATATGAAATTCTGGCATAAAAAAAGGACTCAAAAATGCAAACAAAAAGTATAAGTACAATACTGTATTTCTATCTACAGTGTACACAGATAATAAATAATCCTAAATTTAAGTACACACTTGATCATTTTTTATAATGAAAGTTAGGTAAATATATAATGAAATTCATTTCTAACCTCTGTGAATATAAATAGCTTAATTTTTTCAGGAGATATTCAAATTTTGAAGAATTACGTTTTTTTTACTTTCCAATAGAAATGCTGGAAAGTGTCTGGATGTTGGGCCTGATTTTTATTGTTCCAAGTGTCCCCAAGTCAAATTTTCGAAATGTTGAGGTGTCTGTATTTTGGGTTCTCACTGTATTAGCTTCTTGATGCAACAAATCCTTGATGAAAATATACTTTTACTGTTTACAGGCAGACTCTCTCTACAACAGGCTTGAAGAGATCAGAAATAAATTTGTTTTAGAGGGAGTTTTGTTGCATAGAATCCAATTGGGATAAAGCCCTGTATGGGGCCAAAAAAAAAGTGTTGTGCAGGGAAAATTGTAGTAGACAAGATCATTGTGTAGAGAGAGAGTCCAACTCTATCCACAATAAGAATGGAGGACTTTGGGACATGATTATGAGAAATACAGCATTTGAATTAAATGTATAGTGATACCCCAAGATGCGGATGTAATTGGTGCTAGAACTGTGTCCCAATGTTGGAATGTCTTTATGTCAAACCTTGTTTTCCCATAGACTTCAATGGGAGCAAATGGGATTTAATTGGTTCTCCGGTATTTCAAACATTAGGGATAAATCCCACAAAAATCAAATAAATGTGCTTCTCAACTAAAGATACAGAATATAACTATTCAGAATAGAAAAAAACACATGAAATTCTGGCATAAAAAAAGGACCCAAAAATGCAAACAAAAAGTATAAGTACAATACTGTATTTCTATCTACAGTGTACACAGATAATAAAGAATCCTAAATTTAAGTACACACTTGAACATTTTTTATAATGAAAGTTAGCTAAATATATAATGAAATTCATTTCTAACCTCTGTGAATATAAATAGCTTAATTTTTCAGGAGATATTCAAATTTTGAAGAATTACGTTTTTTTACTTTCCAATAGAAATGCTGGAAAGTGTCTGGATGTTGGGCCTGATTTTTATTGTTCCAAGTGTCCCCAAGTCAAATTGTCCAAATGTTGAGGTGTCTGTATTTTGGGTTCTCACTGTATTAGCTTCTTGATGCAACAAATCCTTGATGAAAATATACTTTTACTGTTTACAGGCAGACTCTCTCTACAACAAGCTTGAAGAGATCAGAAATAAATTTGTTTTAGAGGGAGTTTTTTTGCATAGAATCCAATTGGGATGAAGCCCTGTATGGGGCCAAAAAAAAAGTGTTGTGCAGGGAAAATTGTAGTAGACAAGATCATTGTGTAGAGAGAGAGTCCAACTCTATCCACAATAAGAATGGAGGACTTTGGGACATGATTATGAGGGCACATTTCAAATTTTCCTATGTATGGACAGAAGAATCAGCAGCAATGGAATGAATTCAACTCTAAAAGGAAATAAATCCGTTGATAATTTGAGATGATACTGAAATGTGTAAATTGATCTTGTAATATGCAACAGAGTTTCACTCACTTTTTTTCTTGGAGCAACTGTTTCTGATGTGTATATTGTATGTCATATTTGACTGAAATAATTTCTTTGCATGATGAATTATGCTTTTTAAAATTTGGAATGTTGGTGAGTCCTTGTCAGTGAGACAATTCCATGACAGAAATGAGCATTGAATTAAAAACATTTTCTCCTTCAAATATAGAGGCAGTGAAAGTGAGAAAATCAAGGGCACCCCTGTCAGAATCCTGCGCAAAGTGAAGAAAAGCAAGCATAAAGGGCAAGACTCCAGCAATGGAAGACAGTACAAAAACTGTTGGTCAACTCCCAATCCCTTGAAGTGGTCACCCAACTATCCTGATGGTCATGTGTCTGGTTCAGATGATGATGATTTCACAGCATGTTCAACATTCCCTGCTGTTTGGCCTAAGCCTGAGAACAGAGTTGGAAATGGGAAACATGAACAAAAGCTTGTCCCTGTCACCTTGGTGTTAGTGGCTAATGATGAGGATGACAGTCCTCTGGTGGTTGGTGCTATAAAGTTTGAGGATGAAGCTGGAGTTCTACACACCATCAGGTCTTTTATATGGTTCTTTATATTTGAGTTTTTTCCAAACCTGTATTAATTATTTTTTGCCTCAATTATTTCTTCTGCAACATATCAGAGTGCTCTTGTATGGACTCAAATTAATTCATGATATTGAATGATCAACTGATAAGATATGTTGACTTCACCAAAGTTCCTTTTGAAGATTCCAATAATCTCATCTTTTTTTCAGTCCAACAGATGCATGGGACATTGCCAAAGAATACAGTAGAAGGAAAGATCAGCTCTCCAAATACTCCAACAAAGACATTATGGGCTATATTCTAAGGGTGTTGAAGAGGAGGGGTATCAGTGGAATGTCTTCCAGCATTAAGAAGAGCCCTATGCCAGGGTTCATTTGAACCATATTATTGCTCTGCATACTTCTTGTGTTTTTTGGAAGCTTTTCCCCAAAATTTATGCATTTTTGGATCTGTTTCAATGTGGAACTGAATTAAATTTGCACATGTATTTTTCTTGATAATGCTATTCCCTCATTGGACTGTGGCGCCCATCAGGATGATTGTGAGAAGATATGTTGCATGATTGAAACTGCTGAAAAAAGAAAAAAAAATTGTGGAACTGTACCTTTTGGACAATTTATAAAATGGAATGTTCACCTGATTCATATCTGCTGAGGTCAAGAATATGCATTGCTGAATCCAAATACTTGTTGCTTTGCAAAGGCATTATATTGAATTGCTGTGTATCCTATGATGTTCTATTTCTTATCTGCTTGAGTGAAAAACTACAGTATATGAGAATAGCTGAAATTCCCATTTCTTTCATGCCCTATTAATTGAGGATCAGTTGATCACACAGGGATTCACCATGGGTATTCCATTAATTTAGGAATATCAAGTGGAGCCTTTATGTTAATGCCATTTTTGTAGAGGTAAAATTTGGTGGATTCTCAGCTGCTGATGAAACTTTTAAATAGTCTCCAAGAAGTTCTAAAGAAATACCATAATCATATCTGTGGAATGCCTGAAAATGTAGCCAGTCTCCAGCCTTACCCAAGCAAAATTCAATGAAGTGCATGCATAAGGTGTGCTTGTAAAATGTGAACTGCTTATTTTAATTTCATCTCTTTATACAGTTGGACCTCTCTAAGTCGAATTTCAAGGGACCAGGGAAAAAATTTGACTTAGGGAGGTTTCGACTTAGGGAGGTTTTGAAAACAGGGAAGAAAAAAAATTTTTGGAATGAAGTATTGGGGGAATGTGACTACAACTCTGGGAAAGGGCACATATTGATCCCTATATAAGTCAAAACAAGGTTAAAAGGAGATTCTTTATCTTCTCTCCAAAGGAAAACTCTGAGAAATTTCTCTCCAAGGATTAGGGATTACAGATTAGGAATGCACAGGAAGGAAGGGGTTATTTCATGTGCTGGGAGATTATTTCTTTCACTTTCTCTCATGCATTAGCCAAACCCAGGAAGGAATTCCAGGGACAGGAAACAAGGATTAGGGATTACAGATTAGGAATGCACAGGAAGGAAGGGGTTATTTCATGTGTTGGGAGATTATTTCTTTCACTTTCTCTCATGCATTAGCCAAACCCAGGAAGGAATTCCAGGGACAGGAACTGTAGGATAAATAGTGCAGATTTTTATGATTTATCATCAGTTGGGTTGTGTCCTGGTGATGGAAAGGTGTTTTGGAAGATGGGTAGAAATCAGGCTGTGAATATTCGTGCACCAATTTTCTTACCTAATATATTCTTATTCATATTCTAGGTTTAGTTTTTTCTCAGTAGAATTCTGTCATAGTCTCATGATTAAAGAGAATCAATTTTGATCCTTGCCAAAATTTCCAAAATTTATGCAAGTGTTCTTCATCAGGAAAAGTTTATCAGAATCACTCTCTCTCTCTCTCTCTGCATATGCACTTCATCTGCTGCTTTCCAGCAGCTGATCTTCTACAATCCTGCATGTACATTTTTTTTAATTCATTCTGAAATTTGTTGTTGACCACTTTTCTTAGCTTTTTTCCACAGCTGTTGTAATTGTTATTTTTTCATTGATAGATATTTTTTAGCTTATGCCCTTTCCTTGACATGGTAAGGCAGTAGACCACTTTCACTTATTCTGACAAAAGAAAAATGTAGAGGAAGAAAAATTGAGACAAAAATGTTTGGAAACACAATTAAAATTCCTGTAGAAGCTATTTTCAATGAGTTTGAGGGGCACAAAATGCAGGTAAATAATCCAGTGCCCACCCCTTTGACTGCCTGCACCAAAAAAATCCTTTAACCTGCAGCACCATTAAGGAAGTGCTGCAGATTTTATCTCCTTCTCCAATCTTTCTTCTTTCATCCCCAAGTCCTGTTCCCCAGCATGCTTCAATTTCTGGGACATTATTTTCAGTCAATAAAATATCTAAGAGGAAATGTGTTTTCTACAATGGATATTTTTTTCTGGCCCCTTGAATTTTGTTGCAAGTGGAGATATCCCACCTGGTCCTATTTCAAGTGGACATACAAGCCTGCAAATTGACCAGTATAAAGTTAATTTCAGCTGTTGTATGTAGCTTATCTGACTGATTCTCAGGGCTCATTATTCAAAGGACTTTGACATTTATGTGAAGTGAAGTATTCTGCCCAAAGTTTGCTTTTATTTGAACATTTCTCAGGGGGTATTTGTGTGGGCCTTTCATACAAAGCTGTATCAAGCTTTGAAAACAATTTTTGTTTTGTCAGGTAACAATTATGCAGTTGAACTTCCATACCTTGATCATTCCTGAAATGTTCACCTGCTTATAAGTTTCTTCAAATGCAGTGTAACCATGCAGATGCAATAAAAGTCAGATTGATCAAGGGTGCAATGTGCTGGAAATAGTTTTAAATAAAAAAAATGGGAGAAACATCAAACATCCTAATGATTTGAAAAAATTAACTCAAATAATATATGATGCAGTATTGAAGGCTCCAGCAGTTTTTTGGACACTTATTTGTGGAAACAGCAGTTTTGATGTATTGTTTCATTTTATAAAAATGTTTAACTTGATACCGCTGACCTTGTAATCAAATTTTTTTTAGAGAAGTTCTGTCAGGTTGATGAGGAAAAAAGATTACTACCCTGCCTTTGCAATAGACACTTTTTGGGAAGGAACTGCAACAATTTTATTTTGTGAAACCAAAGACAATAGACTGACTTATGGCCCCATCAAGAAACCTATACCCAGGATGCCATCAGGAGCTGTCCCTGGGACTTCATTTTTTCATCCAAGGCATCTTCTCCTTTGTCACCTATTGGCCAACCTTTTTTTTTAAATGCAGGGCTTCGGATTTTGCACAAAGGTTGGTGGGCATCTATCCCAAGAACCAAAAATGCGGATTGTTGCTCTGGTGTGTCTACATCCTCAAATCTACATCCTTGGGGTCCTGTTAAGTAGAAAACAGCCTGTTTCCTTTTTTTAACAGTTTCAAAAGTTGTACTCTGTGGGTGAATGCTGCAGCAGTAAAATGACCTGGTGCCCAGGCGCCGGAAACAGTGTCTCTTTGTTCAATGAATGGGGGAGGATGCTGCTTCAAATTGAAGCAGCTCTCCTCCCCCAAAACCCCTGCAATAAAAAAAAATCTGGTGTCACCTTGTGTTTAAAAAATTCGACTTAGGGAGGTTTTCCATTCAAGTGTTTCGAGTTAGGGAGGTTTTTTCAACATTATTCTTTAAGGGATTGCAAGGGGGCTGGGGAAAAAGACAATAGACTGACTTATGGTCCCATCAAGAAACCTATACCCAGGATGCCAGGAACTGTCCCTGGGACTTTATTTTTTCATCCAAGGCATCTTCTCCTTTGTCACCCATTGGCCAACCTTTTTTTTAAATGCAGGGCTTTGGATTTTCTGGGCACAAAGGTTGGTGGGCATCTATCCCATGAACCAAAAATGCAGATTGTTGCTCTGGTATGTTAAAAGAAAAAAAGAAAAATCTACATCATTGGGGTCCTGTTAAGTAGAAAACAGCCTGTTTCCTTTTTTTAACAGTTTCGAAAAGTTTTACTCTGTGGGTGAATGCTGCAGCAGTAAAATGACATGGTGCCCAGGCGCTGGAAACAGTGTCTCTTTGTTCAATGAATGGGGGAGGATGCTGCTTCACATTGAAGCAGCTCTCCTCCCCCAAAACCCCTGCAATAAAATTAAATCTGGTGTCTCCTTGTGTTTGAAAAATTCGACTTAGGGAGGTTTTCCATTCAAGTTTTTCGAGTTAGGGAGGTTTTTTCAACATTATTCTTTAAGGGATTGCAAGGGGGCTGGGGAAAAATTCAACTTAGGGAGGTTTTTGACTTAGGGAGGTTTGACTTATGGAGGTTGGACTGTATAAATTAAAATGGAAAATGATGCCTGACCATACTGCATCACTTATTCTAGTCACTGTAGTCAATCTGCTGACATTCCTCTTCGTACCAAAGAACAAATATCATCTGTTTCCCTGATCTTGATATTTTATTGTGCAGTTTTTTCAGTCGTTTGTTCCATTTCATTAGAAGTGGAAATAAGTAGCATTTTTTGTCCACACCTTCAAGTAAGGATAAAAGCCTGGAGAATGCTTTTTCCTGGAAATAACACCGTCAAACTCATTCTATGTGGACGGACGGGTAAATTTGTAAGGGAAGAAACCGAACAAAAAAAAAAGAGACTACTTAAAAGGAGGCGACCTCTCTTCTTTATGATATTATCTTTTAATCTAGAATTATATCATGATTTTGGTAAGCATAACTCCCATAATTGAGGCCTAATATATATAATAGCGTTCTCTTCTTTGATGAACATGTGTTGTGTTGAAGTCTGCCGCTTATAAATGTCACATCTCCATTAGAATCATGTGTCCACTATTCATGCAACTGCTTTATCAATTTTAATGAAGCAGGTATATATTTTCAGATTTCTTCTCTCTGGCCAATTTCAGAAATACTGCCTTATTGATTTTATCTTCCTCTTCTTAGTTATTATATATTAATTTATCTCCAATGGTGATGGTGATGCCTCATGGTGATGTGTAAGACAGAAACTTGAATGATTGCATTTGATTTTTTGATTCATGGTTGGAACAAGAGAATTAAAAAAAATCCCTTGAACATCTGCAGCCAGCATAGGAGCATCATAGAAAGGGCGCTCAAGAAGCAAGATATGATGATCTGATTGAGGACATTTACTATGCACATCCAAGCTTTATGTGAGGGAATCAACGAATTGAAGGGGTTCATTCATGACGAAAAAAAGCTAAGTAAGCAATAACCAATCAAGATGAAGAACTTATTCTATAGATGCTGCGTCGATGAGTTGGTACTTGGTACGCCCAAAATTTGATTTAATGGAACATTCATAAATGGCCCCAGCTGAATAAAATACAGTAAATATGTTCATATAATTTCAGCCTAAAGCAGCCATGACTTTCATGTACAGTACTGTACTGGAAATATTCGCAGAAAGTCGAAATAGCAAAAAAAAAAACGGAATCATTTACAATGAAAACGACGTTATCATAGTCAGTTCATGCCGGAGTGCCGGCATGAACTGACTGCACAGGTGGAGCTGGCTGTACCTCACGTACGACCAGCACAAATGGCCGCCCCTTTGGTCTGCTGCAAACCTGATCGAGACGAAAAATTTCGTGGACGAGCAGGGTTTTCTTTTCTCGTTCGAATTAATTTGATCTGGATTATGGTGAATTGAAGTGCCGAGATTCTTCAGATGTGTTGTGTTTGCAAATGTAGGGAGACTTTACTTTTTTTTACGTCCTGTGGATCTGTTACAAGCGTCAAACGCGTTGTTTTCGAACGATGTGCATTCCTTGTTTTCGAATCATTTCCAGCATACAACAATCGGAAGTACTGTACTTTATTGCGATAAATATGTGGGGAAAAAACAACCCGGAAATACATTTTGGAGCTCTTCCTCGTTCTACCATTTGAGAAAAACCGCGGCATAGATCTGATTTTTAAATATACTCAAATAAACCCTGCAGTAACCTGTGACATGTCGGCGAGTTTACTTCTTGAGGGCTTACATTAGTCTTCGGTGAGGGTGCGATTTTTGACCAGTGACTGAATTCTTCTCTGACATTGACGCCATATATACTATAACTTTTATGGACGAAGACTTCAAAGCAACAAGGCGATACTATTTTAACGCAAGCACACCTTTCAAACGCTCCCATTTGGTAGACGCAAGCCCGTGTCTAAACGAGAAAGGCTCAAGTATATCAAACCCTGTTTATTTCTTGAGTCGCGGGAAAATTTTATCAGAATATCCGTCGACAATATAAGGCGTGGAGTCGGCGAATTACTCGAGAGAGGCAATTAAAAAAAATGCATTCATGGGTCTTCACTCATAGTGATATTTCGTGTGAGATTTTCTATCAAATAATCTATTTGTATTTCGTGCCATTCTTCAGTTTTCTCAGATGTGAAGATTCCTGTTCATCGTGATTCGTTATGGTTAACCAATGCAGACTGTTTCACTTGTAAATTTCGCGCTTGTAAATACAAATTCTGAGCATCTATCATTTGGGGAGTACTTTGGAAATGTGAAGAAGCATAGATAGCCGTTTGACCTGCGATGCTTAGAATAATCGATTCTTGCGCCATGACGCGACCACCATCTTCACTTCGTCGCATTGCCTTGCCCTGTTCATTCTTCCCTTGTTCCCAATGGCCGTTACTCATTTTCGAATTTAGTTTTTTTTCAGCTTGTTCTGACTTGAGCTCTTGAGATGGAGGAAACAGACGTGTACAGTAGTTGAGTGAACATTTGGGTGTGCCTCTAAATCCACTGCGACATCTTCAGTTAATTCTGCGATGGGCTTGCATATCAAGGATTAAAAAATCTTGTCAATTTGGAAACAGTAAAATCACTTACAATATTTTAGAGTAGGTTTTGAACTACCACACATTTCTAATTCGGGGTGAATGCCCGAAGCTTTTCTCTTTCTCATCAATGACATGGTGCGCTTTCATCATACAGTACCGAACGCGAGGTACTTCGAAATAAATTGGGGAAAGCATCCTTGCACTATTGAAATACGATGCTTACTAAGATATATTTTCTAATATCTGCATGATTTTTCCTCGCGGTGTATTCCGAAACATGATTAATGAGTGGACCAATCTGAGTGACCAAACTTTTTCGAGGAACGGAAGTATGAAGATGCTTCTTGGAATCAGTGGAGCCTTGTGCATTGGCGTGAATTATATCTTCTCGGGCATCGCGTGTCTCCGGTGATTTCAGTGGATCTGTGCGCGTAATTTTCTCTGGACCTCAGAAGAAATGAATACGACTGCCCTGTAAAAAGAGAAAGAAAATGGTTAATATACATACCGTGTCGCGTGTGAGTGAATACAGTACATTCGTGATGGGACTGGGTGCGTTAACCCGAAGGCGTCCAGATTGGCTTTCTCGGGAAAACCCGGAAACTCTCGCATGGTTTTCCCCGCACCTCAGGCGATGCCGAGGGAATCCGGAATCAGTACGAAAAAAAATATATTGGTCGTCCGGGTAGCTCAGGGTTAGCGGAAACGCGGGTGACGATCTCGAAGCGCGGATTTCCGAGTGGATATGTGGAAAAGGAATGTCATGATGAATCGTCCCTGTGATACAAACCAGAGAAACAAACCATCTTTATTTTTTCGGGATCGATGGTCCTTCATCGGTGACATGTTTGTTAGCCTCGTTCCCACAGGATGCGGGGGGCGTTTTATTACGTGTGCTGCCGTGAAGCTTCGGGTGTCAGGGTTTCGGGTGACGCTAGACCCGCTGGCAACTCGTCGTCGCTGTGCTCAATGTGTTTGTGGGATCCAGTGGGTGATGGTGAATCTTCACCTCATCGTCAGTTGTTTTGAAGTCCCAAGTGTTAACCGGATCAGTTCGTTGAAATATTGAGTGTAGGAGTGAAATCTCTCAGCTTCTGTAAGTGAGAAACAACATGATGTTCTGTGAACTGATCTAGCCTCATTGTGCGTGTGCTTCGAAAGAAATAGTTTCTGGAAAGATAATCGCAAGTGTCGATTCTATGTAAGCATGCACTCCAGACCTTGATTTTTGATACAATCAGAGCTCGAATTCCACGGGACGAGCGAAAAACATTTGAGTTACGGGAGGTTTTGAGTTGAGGAAATGAGTCTCTTTGTTCGGGGGGAAAAAGTACAATTTTAGGAATTCGTAATGTAGGTGATATTTTGAACTTTCAATTGCTTCTCAAATGACTTGACAGGTTACTGAACTTGAAGGCCAGTGATCATTTGTTTAATCACACTCTCTTCCTTTCAAAATCCATCAAGTTGGATTTTTTCATATTCTTTCCTGTGCCAATACAATTAAAGTCAAGAGGCCTCGAGAAAATTTGAGTTATGGAGGTTTGAAGGGAAAGCTTTTGAGTTCAGATTTTTAATGCATTGTTTCTGGAGGAATTCCGATTGGTACTTTTTGAGATGGGAAGCTGCAGCATTTGATTTTGGAAGATTGAAGTTATCAAGGTTTAACTGAACCTTATTCAAGAGATATTTGAGTTATTTCAAGAAGTTTCGCTGAGGTTGTTGATATACGATTAGTTGCTGTGACCATATTTGTGTGATGTGCTCGCGCATACTTTTAATTTTAATGCTTAAAATATGTCAAGGTGTTATAAAGTTTGGGTGGTAATGCATTAGTTTGGGTAAAAGTTCTCCCGTAGGTAGACGTCGCCAGTTCACTTGAGGCCGATATAACGAAATAAACCTTCTCAAGTCCTACTCGAAAGAATCCTTTTTATCGCCGAAAATTGTGCATTTTTTGTGGTGTGATCAGTGCTTCAAGTCTCGCATTTGTGCCAATCGCTAAGAAGTACGCGTGAAATTATGGTCATGATTGAGAATCGTTCTAAAAATTGAGTTTTGTGGAAACAGAAGGTGATCGTAGTCGCGTCGCGTTTCCGTACATCTCATGGTGACCCAAATTTTGTGGAAACGAGGAGGGATTAGAGTAGGGTTGCGATTATATACATTTTGTGTTGATTCAAATTGGGTCACATGAGGTCAAGTGGATTAGGTTTTATTTCAACTTGCTTTTCCGTTTTCTTTTGTTTGCAGTGATCAATTTTTTTTTGCGCATTGCTACAGTGATAGTAAAATCTCATTACAACGGACTTGCAGGGATCTGAGGAAAAATTCGTTATTGTGAAACATTTGTTGTATTGTTACTCATGGTTTCTAACCTATTTTAGACTGACATTTTCTGGGAAATGGATGCAAATTATTGTAATGGGATTCAACTGATGACTCAACACCCGTCCTGATTTTGAAGTCTCTCTCATAAAATTAATCATATTGTGAAACTCTCTTTTTATTAATTTGATGATTGTCTTTTGAAAACAGAATTAAACAGAGTATACGTGTAAGAAATGCTTCATTCAAATTTAATGAATTCATTTATGCAGGTGGACTCTCTCCACAACTATCTTATCAAAAACAAATGTTTCTCTGTAAAATTAATTTTTAGTTGGTCCCATAGGGTTCCTTATGCTATATTGGTTGTCTACAATGAAATTCTCCGGTCCCTTGAGTTTTGTTGTAGCCCATTGGTGCCAGTTTTTTTCTTAATACTGTACAGGAATATTCTTTCTAACATCATTCAGTTTATTTGAAAGAGCAACAGACATTCTCAAAAGGAGGCAAGCATTGTCAAGGAACATGGTATGATGTGTTTTTTAATGCTGAATTTTCTTCACATGAAAAGTTGCTTCTTGAATTTTAATGAAATCTTAATGCTGCACAAGTAGGAATTTTTCTTCTGCCAATTTCATCATATGAATCACAGAATTTGTATGGTCCATGCACAGAATCATGGCCAAATATGTGTTATACTGAGATCACATCTTAAATGAGTTCATCACAATGTGATTTTGTGACATGTGTCATATTGAGAAACTGCTGGAACCAAGTCAAAAAAATGTGTGACAAAATTTGTTATACTGGTGGATTCTCCTGGCAACAAAATCCAAGATACCCAAGGAAAATTTGCTGTAATGAGATTTTATTTGTGGAGACCCCTATAACATGGGGTAAGAACCCTATGGAACCACAAAAAATTGTTATGCGAAGAAAATTGTTGCAGGCAATATGATTTGTGGAGAAAGTCCACTTGTAAGAAGATTCATTGTTACACAATTTAAATGTACAGTGAGACCCCTAGATGCAGACATAATTGGTGCATCAAGAGTGTCCCTATGTCAGATTGTCCCCAAGTTGAATCTTGTTTTCCCATAGACTTACATGGCATAATTTTGAATTGGTGCTTTATGGAAGAAGTATTCTTCAGAATTTCATGAAACATTTTTTTTGCCACTTGAATTTGATTCAATGAATATCTTTTCAAACCAATAGAACATTTGAAACATTGAATAGTGTACCTCTGTACAGTAAATTGAAAAGTTGGCATCTGGAAAAGTAACATCCATGTCACAAAGAGAGCTAGAAGGAAGTCCCTCTGTGCTATAGGGAATTTTTTAAATTAGCTGAATGGATAGGAAAATGATGTACCAAAGAATTTTTCTTGCATAGATCTTAGGTTGGAAACATCTGTTTCTTGCAATTGAGCCTTATAAAAATTGATTTTCCTAAAATTAATTTTTCAATTTTATCCTGCAATGTCCCCAGGTTGAGTCAGTGTCCTCATGTTGGGTCTTTTTTATGATTTTTTTTGTTGAAAAATAAATGTCCCCATGCCAAGGCATCCGCATGTGGGGGTCTCACTGTACTTTATATGCTGCCTTTTGTTATACTGTAGAGTAAAATCTTGTTACAAGAAATACCATTAAAAAAATGTTTTAGGTGACAAAAATGAAACCAACAAAACTCATGGTAGAAGGAGTTTGTTTGTGTGATTGAGAAACGCTATTGTTGAAAAACTTGTAAGCATTTTTGGAAGATAAACCTTTTTAAATCTGTGCAGGAATTACTTATAAAGACTTGAAGTAAAAAAAATGATTTAGTGTTTGTTTGTAACATTTAAATTTCTTTTTGAAGACCACAGTTTTTCAAGCTCTAACAAGCATCTGAAAAGGCCACAAAAGGAAGATGTTGCATACATGCAGGTCTAATTTGAAGAAAATCTCCCAATGAGTGAATCATTTTGAAAATCTCATTATAACAAACTTTTTCTGAAGTCCCCACAAGCTAGTTGTGATACTTGTGAAGAGAGTTTACTGTAGTATACTTGGTATTGATTTGGTCCTTGAGTTTCCTGTTTGCTGCCCATGGCTGCCAAGTGTATCTGGGCCATGATTGCCCAACTGTTTTTTGTTTTGTTTTCTGCTGTATTTTTCGACTCAAGAGGGCCTTCGTAATACCCGGAGTGAATTGTGGACCCCTCTTATGCTGATGATCGGGCACTTGACTCGTCTTTGGCTATGTCCACACCCACGTGACGTCCTCTCATCTCCATATATGCATGATTCCCAGGTGTGCTGCTGCTGCTGCTTTTGCTGCTGCTCCCCTCTCCCTTCCCCCCTCTGCCATCGTCGTCGTTGTCGTTCGTCTTTCGCAGTGCAATCCGTGTCGAGTCGTGGTCGTCGTCGACGAGCTCTCCGCAGTTTGTGATCCCCGGGCGTGAGAGACGGAGAGAGAGAGAGAGGAAGGACGTCATTGTCAAGTTCAGGTCGTTTTGGAGGAGGAAAGTTGCGACTGGGATTCGTAGTGTGATATGCGTGTCAACGTGGCCTGCCGGCGAACTGGGAGCATGGGAAGAAGAAGCGACATCCGTTGATTTCTGAGGCGTCTCCTTTTTTTTTTTCGTTGTTGTTGCTGTGATTATTGCTTGGAGATAAACAGAGAGAGAGAGAGAAAGAGCCGCCATGTCGAACAAGTCGGACTCAGAGATGCCGCCAGCGCCGCCTGCCGTGTCGGACGACGAGGATGACGGCGCCCCGGACCAGCTGGGATATCAGCAAACCCTGGTGAGTCTTTCTCTCTTGCAAAAATCCATGAGTTATGTCATTTTTGTTGTTGTTGCTGCTGTTGTTGTTTTTGTCAATTTAAAAAAAATGTGAATATGGAATTGGCTGAACAGTCAAACTTCAAGAGATAAGCAAAACAAAATTCAGTTATGGATACAAGCATTTTTGTTTGTGAAAATGCAAAAATCCATGAGTTATGTCATTGTTGTTGTTGTTGTTGCTGCTGTTGTTTTTGTCAAATTGAAAAATGTTAATATTGAATTGGCTGAACAGGGCTGTGAAGTCAAACTTCAAGAGATCAGCAAAAAAACAAGGGTTAGGAATACAAGCATTTTTGTTGGGGAAAATGCAAAAATCCATGAGTTATGTCATTTTTGTTGTTGTTGTTGTAGCTGTTGTTTTTGTCAATTAAAAAAATGTGAATATGGAATTGGCTGAACAGGGCTGTGCAGTCAAACTTCAAGAGATCAGCAAAACAAAATTGGGTTAGGGATACAAGCATTTTTGTTTGTGAAAATGAGGGAAAATGAGACTCAACTCGGGGATAATTCAACTGAGGGACACGCTTGATACACCAATTATGTCCGCATCTCAGGGTCTCACTGTACTTCCTTCTTGGAATCTATTGGCCGTGTTGAATTCCTTGGCAAAAATCCCTGATGAATGTAGACTTCCTTTTGAAAATTCTAAAAAATGTGTTTTCTTTCAAAAGTGCTCTGTGATTTTTGAACCGTTCTGTGAGGAAGTAATGGTTACCTCCTACAGTGTTGGCAGCCTTGTCTTGTCTTGAGTAAAATGGGTGTTAATTATTGATACAGTGTTCGGAATTTTACGATGCAGGAAGCCATTCATGGCCTTGTTACGCCAGATTCAAAGATGGTGTAGTTGCAGCAAGTACGCGAGCCTCGGTTGGCTCTTGGAGTACTTAGTACTCGGGGAATCTTTGCCTGAAAATCCTTTCGAGTTTGTTCCTCCATATTTTGTATATATTTTTGAAAAGTGAAATGGCGGCCGCTAATATTTCTTTCACGCTTCACGAGAGAGAAACAAAAGAGAGGAAGTGAATAATACTTGAAGAACAATCTTCCAGTTTTCGGATTCTTGAATATTTTATGAAACCTCGTTCGGGAGTATGCTTCGTAGTTTTCTTTGTGTGTTCGAGGATTAATGATCGAATTGTAGTACTACACGCCTTGGAAAGTTATTTTAATGGTGTTGCCGAAAACGTTGCTTTATTTTTGGGCGAAAAATGCTGAATCCTGAAGCTTTAGTTTTCTTTGTGTGTTCGAGGATTAATGATCGAATTGTAGTACTACACGCCTTGGAAAGTTATTTTAATGGTGTTGCCGAAAACGTTGCTTTATTTTTGGGCGAAAAATGCTGAATCCTGAAGCTTTCAACCATCATCGGTTTTTCACTTGTTCGCTTTCAATTGTGTTGACGTTTTTTTGAAGTTTTTTGAATTTGGAAAAATTGTGAAAAATTTCAAATATATGCGGTATCACGAATTATTCGTCGTAGCGAAATTCGTCGAAGTCAAAGGCCCCGAAATAAACATTAAAGCTTTTCAAATTTTTTTTATTTATCTATTATTTCTGGGATATTTAATATTTCTTCCTGCTCTTGAAGGGAAAAACATTTCTGGAAAAAAATCAACTGCTCACAACGAGGTCAAAAACTCGTTTTCAAAAAATTCACAAATAACCTCAATAAGATGGTATCGAACAAAATTCTTCTACGTCGACTGGGACAAATTGTTTGAATAATTCTGCGGGGAAAGTCTGTGATAATTTTTATGATAATATTCTGCCGTCACCGGAAAAAAAATTTTGCGTGTGAAGAAATAAATCACTGATTTCAGACAGTAAAATTCTGAATTTTTAATAATGCATTTTTTTAATTTCTGCAATTGATCATTTTGAACAACAGTGCCTTTGAAATTTTTATCATAAAGAGATTTTACCTGTAAAATACAATGAAACATTAGTTGGTATTAAATGCAAATGCATTCTTTCAAACAATAGTTTCTCTAAAATTTCGTTGTAAGGAAATCTTACTTGTATAATAAAACATTCGTTTGTTTTAAATTGCGATGAATTCTTTTAAACAATAGTGTCTCTAGAAGTTCATTGCAAGGGGATTTAACCTGTACAAAAAAGCATTTACTCGGTAAGAAATGCTGACGAAGGGTACATGGTGTCATTTCCGTTCACAACGAGGCGAGATTTGGTGATGTATGCAGACATGATACTTTGCAGCTGTGGAAGAAAAAAAAAAACACATAATAAAAAAGGTGTCAATTATTTACTCCTACGCCTCAGCGAAGCTATTCCACGATAATAGAAAATAGCTTTTTAAAAAAAATACCCCTGTGATGTCGTGTGCTCGAGTCTAGAGTCTCGATTTACATGCATCGAGCTCTTGAATAAATTTTCGGAATTGGGGTTTTGTGTTTGGTGGAGGTGTTTCGGGTTTCGTTGGGCTATGAGATGAGATGATGTTTGCCAGAGGAATGAAAAAGACGCACCCGGGTTTGGGGTGAGTCTTAAGAGCGGAGGGAGTGGCATCTGTTAGTCGTCACCAGTGTTTGTGTTTCTAGTGACATTGTCCGGGTGACTCACCTGGGTTGAGGAAGTCATCATTATCATCATCATCTTCGTCGTGATGTCCAATCGGCAAACGGAAAATTTGGTTGTTTGGAAAGGCATTGTTGGAAAAGAAAAAAAGGGGGGGGGCGTGAAAGTTGGTTGTGTTATTGATTGATTGATATGCAAGCTTCATTTGCCGCTCTTCTGCATTCACAAGGTTAAAAAAAAAAATCCCATGCCCCCCTGCACATATTTTCAGACACATTCCAACATATTAGAGGTGAGGGGGGGGGGAGAAATCACTACACAAGCATGCAAAGAAAATACATCACAATACATACAAATGCATGAGTTGCCATCTTTTTTGACAGCAAATGTCTCAGCAGAAGGCAATCACCAAGTACAAAATTAATGCACAGGGTGTTCAGTATGTTCCCAGATAATGTTTGATTGGTTGAACAATTTAGAGAGAATCTTTGATGAGAAATCATACAAAGCAAACAGTTTTCCCAGGTCCTCTGAGATTTGAAAAAGGACCTTTTTATCAAGTTGTGAGAATCCAAAGCCATTTAAAAATTTAATTATGTTGCTGTGAAATGTGGAGCATAAGAAAAGAAGGGGTTCTGGGTATTCAGTAACCAACATATTTTTGCTGCAGTAATTAACACCACTTGGACACTCTTGAGAATTTTGTTATGATTATGATAAATCTTGAAATGGGAAATCCATTGGTTTCCTGTGAAAAGCCATTTGACCCTCACCTGCTCCCCCCTTCAGGTATTAGTTGTTAGCTGGGGACAACTACCTTCTGGTTCATGCATCTTAAAATGGAGAAAAGCAATAAGTTTAATGTTTTTTTGTTAGGGGTTAAATTATTCAGTCAGTTGATTACTCAATGTTGTGTTGGTTTTGGTTAGATAATTTTATTCCTGGTTGGTTTAGGGTTGGTTTTTTTGTGTTTGCAAAGTTTAGGTTAGTTTATTGTATTTATGGTTAGTTTGTTTTAATTTTTGTGAGGTGAGCTTATGTTAGGCCAGATTAGTTTAGATGTCAAAGCAGTTCATGCTTTAGGTTTGGTTATACTGTAGTTAAGGATTAGTCTTTCATTTTTCTTTTATGATATTTTTTAGAAAAATTCTTGAGAGATTAAATTTGCATGTCCCTTAAAACAAAGAATAAAATACCAAAATAATGGAGGTATGCAGGAACAGGTTATTGCTGGAAATGCCCCAAACAATTCACTGAAACCCACTATTGGTCATATCATGGGGTTGATACTTATTTATTAGATGACACTATTCATGTTTGCTTGCATGAAAATGAATTCTGTCAGGAAGTTGACTTTGGCCCTGGAAAATATTGGGCCAGTGTTTGAACAAGTATTTGTTAAGTAAGGATTTTTAGACTCCAAATGAATTTCAGTGCAATTTCCATTTAATTATTTTTCTTTCACATTTTCATGTGACCTGTTATTAGTTGCAGTTGAAGAGAAAAAATGTCAAAAGTTAAGAGGAAATGCAATTTATTTCCATGAAGTTTACTGTATGTTGATGCTGAAATGTATTCTCTAGATTTCCAAGAACATGTTAAGTTGTTGGGTTTTCAAGTGAGATATACATTTTAATTTTTATGATGGTTAGTTTTAACATTTCCACCTTCAGAAAAAGTACTTTTTCAAGAAATTATTGATTACACTTTTTGAAATGTTTGTTTTATGGAGATTAATTTATAAGTTATGACATTTGGAATGGATCCACATGACCTATTTGAAATGAGTTCTGTTGTCATCTTTGCTTGAGTCTGCTCTTTTTCCAGAAACTGAATTTGACACAACAACCAAATCAGCAAAGAATATGTGAATACTTTTCTGATCATTTTAGGTTTTTAGCACAGTATAATTTTAATCTAATTATATTGATTTTCCCCAAGAATCTACAGCGTTTCAAAATTTTACAGCCCTATTAAAAGATGGTAAAAGTTGTTTTCAATTGCCCATTCTTTCAAGGATTTAAAAGTGATTCTGCTTGAAGAAAGTTACAAGAAGCAATTTGATTCTAATTGTCGGTATGAGGAAGCAGTTTCATGGAGTGCTATGAAATTCACAGAGTACCATCTGAACAGGCGCAGCATTTTTGCCTTGAAAAAATTTTTGCAGCTTTTTTATGGCACTCATAATTGATGAGCTTTTCTTTAAAAAAAAATTCTTGGAAATGTGGCATGTTAGAAACTATTAGAAACCATTCTATTCGTTGCCACACCAGAAATAATGTGATTGTGAATGTATGATTAAATTATAAAAATCAGTCAATTAATCTGACCTTAATTTTAAAATTTAAAATTCAGGATTTTGTATTTTGGGATTATTTTTTTATAATTGTTTGAATACTTGGAAAAGCTGTGCACAATTTTGCAAAACACTATGTGCAGCCCATGATTTTTGTGAAACAGATTGTTCCAGATCAAAACAATACTCTGTTAATGGTTGTCAACCCGAAGAGAGACAATGTAGCTTTATTTGGATACAATGGGTTCTTGGCTTACAAATGCCCGAGCTTACAAACTTTTCAGCTAACAATATTTTGTTTTTTTTCCTCAGCTGCTCTAGCTAACAAACCATGATGCAGATTACAAACTTTGTGTTTTACAAGTGCTCATGGGTTTAAAAAAATAAGTCAGCAAACAACTAGGAATTCATGTTTAAACTTATTCATTGATTCATCTAAGAATGTCTCAAAATTCGAGTGTCCAATTCTTGATCACCAATTTTTATTCATTCTAGTTGGGTTAAAATTCAACAGCTTTTTAACATTACATTTTCATCTTAAGTCCTTTGGTCTGTGAATAAGTTTGTGGTGTGGCATTTAAAATTTTCAAGTCAAAACCTCTGGAGGAACTCACTTGAAGATTTCACTTCTATGGATTGTTTTACTGCAGTGAGTTTCTTAATTGTCTTGGGAAGATTTGATGGATTTTAGGCCCAAAATATTTTTAGTTGGCATTTTCTTGAATTTCATGGGTATTTTCAAATTGAAATTATTCCTATACTGTACTTTCTTAAGGGAAACTGTGATTTGGCTTTCAAAGTATTTGGCTAATGAACTTTGTTAAGGAACCAATTAAGTTTGTAAGCCAGGACCCCACTTCACTGCTCTCTATTTTTGGAGATTCTGCATAGCATCACTCTTGATTTTTTATGTTTTAAAATACTTTTTCAGTGTTATTCTTTTCAGTTGGATCAGTTCAAAAGATAATTGAATCCACAAGGCATACCTGAATTTTAAAGTGCTGTAGTGCAGTACACTAATGAGTAATTACTCTTTCATTGGGGATGCTGCTGTTGACTTGGAAACACTATCTAAAATATTTCTTTTTCAACTACTTTTATTCTGCTTTCTTTGATCCTTGGTTTCAAAACAAGCATGCTGTGTATGTTATGCTGCCACATGTAAAATCATTTTGGCAAAAATTTGAATGAAAGTTTTTTAATCCGCTGACAAGCATACTATTTCATTGGAACTAAAAATAAATAATAATTATAAAACTACTGTATTGTTAAATTGTTGCTAATTGTAAGCTTCACTTCTGGGCTTTAAATTTCACCACATTTTTTTTTTATCACTGGTCAATTCCTCAGGTGAATGATTCCTGATGAAATTCATTATAACAGTTGATTGTTTTAAGGAAGTTTAAACATTTTTCGAGTGAATTGATTCTTTAACTACATGTCTGGCGCATATTAACTTTTCATATGAATGATATCTAAAAAAAACTATTATTTGGGGGCTCAAAATGGGTGCGAGAGTGAAAACTCATGCACCCTTCAAAATTTTTGCCAAGGATAAATGTGAGCTTACCAAAGAAATTGGTCTGGGAAATTCTGAATGTATTGAGAGGCAGACACTCTCTAAAGCGATCTTGTCTCCAAGAATATTCTCTGTACAACGAATTTCTCCCCGGTTGCATAGGGTTCTCCACGACGAATTCTTTTCTGGTCCCTTGACTTTTTTGTTGTAGAAAGAGAGAGTCCACCTGTGTATACAGTACAGTACAGTACAGTACAGGGTATTCCTTATCGGAAATTGGGATGTGGAACCCCTGTGCTCAAGAATTATCCGTGGGTTCAGTTTCTTGCATCACGCGATCGCCTGATCTTCTTGCTTGGAGACACAGGACAGGTCACTTATTGCGACAGTCTTGAAAATGACCCGCTTGCGAAGTCAAAAGGAAAAAAAAAGAAAGAAAGAAAAGAGGTCTTGTGGTCATGTCACGTGGCCTCTAAGGGAAGGGAAACAGTGAATAGATAGTTGTGTGTGACCCATCGAGGTTTTTTTTTGTTTTGTTTGCTGTGAGATTGTTTCATTTATTATTTTTTCAAAGTTATTTTGTGGCCCGAACCCAACGACAAACAGCCTAGATTCTGAGCAGGTTGCCCAGGCACCTCGGGTTCTTCTTGTTCGCGGGTTCTTCTTCAAACCTTGGGTTTTCTCTCTGTATATCTCTCTTTTTTTTTTACTCTTTGTGTCTTTCGAGTTTGGACATTTTTTCCGTCTTCACTTTCGTCCTTTGGGTCGTTTTTATTCGCCCCTCTTGACTTGACCAGTCGAGTGAAGTCAGTCGGTCGGTTTTGTCAGTCGTTTTTCGTGTTCGTGTGTGTGTGTGTGTGTGTGTGGGATTTTTCAGTTACTCTTTCTGCCTTCTTTTAGATAAATGACACCCTTTTTTTACAGGGTTATCTTTTGTTTTTGTTTTATTTTTTATTTATTTTTTACCAAGGCGATCCCACGCAGAAACAGTCCATTCATTTGCTTTCAAGGGCCCCGTGGCTGAAAAAACACCAATGCTTTTTGAAGTGAGACGAAAAGGGGGTGCTGTTGATGTGTTCTGGCTTTCTTGGTTGGTTGTGTCCCTAGCTGTGAAATTTTAAAGGGAAGTCGTGATTAAAGCGCAGGAATAAGGAGTATTCTTTTTTTTAATGTTGCTTTTATTCTATCGTGTGGATGGAATTGCGAATTATTTTTAGTGTCGTTTCTTATTTTTTTATAGAAAAGGAATAGTTGCGGGGTTTTTTTTGCAAGTTGAATTGCAACAGTTTTTACAAAACTTTTTTTCTAGTTTTTGGGAGCTGATGAATTATTTTTATTTTTGGAAGATCGAGGTTCTGAATTTAGTGCAATTTAGAAAGCATCGTTTGAATCGATTGTTGCATTTTTTGTTCCCGATGTTTTTATCTCTCACGTCTGTTTTCTCCGCCGAATCTAAATTTTTCCCATTGAGAAAATTTTGTTTACTGTTTATCAAAACTGTTTAAATTGAATTGCTGAATTTTTGGATTTTTTAGGTCTTGCTGTAATCCCTCAAGAAAAACACCAAGCATGAACAGTGTAAATTTTACACATTTCACGGAAAATACCCTGAAAAGAGAAGCACACAAATTAGCTCGTTTTGGATAATATATCTAGAGTAAATTTATGACAAAATTTATTCTAAATTTTTTTTAGTTTGTTTGAAAGATTTCGAAATTTTGAAATAAAAAAAATCAATTCGGCAAAGCTTCAGTATCTCTAGTATAATATCCGGATGTCCGGGGAGAATTCTCAATTCTCCCCAAGTCGAATGGTCCGTATGTCGGGGCCCCCCATTTGCACAGTATTTTTAGAGACTGCCGAAGCAAGTCCATAAGCAATCTGAATCGAAGCTTATTGGAAGCAGGTATAATTACTCGTCATTTCACCACGTCACTCACATTCCCCCATTCAAGTTTTTATCTTCTCGTCCTGCGAGGGAATTAAGCGTGTATAAATAATTCATTCTTTTTGAGATTTTATGTTTAATGTTTCTTTTTTTTTTCTTTTTTGGTGGTGAATGGAGAGAATGTCGAGTCCGCGATGATCTGGATGAGATAAAAAAATGAGAAAAGTGGTCGACATTGACCGCAATGAGCTTGACGTCGGGAGACCGGCGGAAACTGGTGGCGCGTCTCGGTCACAGCGATCGACCAGTTGTCCCCAGACTGGCGTTTCAAATGTGTTCGTGGGAAGGTCTCTTACTTTTTTTCTTTCGAAAATAAGTTTCAGTGAATTTTCGGATAATTTGTGCTTGTGATTGTGTGTGTGTTGGATTGTATGGTTTTTTGTGATACACTGATGTTGGTTGGATCATTTGTGCTTGTGTGTGTGTGTGTGTTTTGGATTGTGTGATTTTGTGATACAGTGAGACCCCCAGATGCGGGAGATGATTGGTGCCATCAAGACTCAAGAGTGTCCCTAAGTTGAATCTTTTTTTTCCCATAGACGTACATTATCGTATTTACTGAGTACCATGCGCACCTTTTTTCTAAAATTTCAGAAGATAAAATGGGGTGCGCGTCATAAGCAGGTACACATTTTTCAAGATGTTTTAGGAAGTTATGTGTGTGTTATACTTGAATATAATGGAGAAATTTGGAAAAAATGTAACAAGAAAACTTTTTTTACTAAAAAAGTTGAAGATTGATCAGATTTTTGTTCAATTCATGTCTCAAGTCAAATTTTTTGTTTTTATTTTCGAAATTTCTTGGTTCTAGATTCACTTAAAGTTGGGGTGCACGTCTTACTCAGGGATAAGATTTTAGCCAACTTTTAAACTGAAAAACCCCTGTGCATGCCTTACTTGAGGGTGCGTGGTACTTGAGTAAATATGGTAATTTTTAATTGGTATTTTATGAAAGAAATATTCTGCAGAATTCCATGGAAAAATTTTTTTTGCCCCTTGAATTTGATTCAGTGAATACCTTTTCAACCCAATAAGAACATTTGTAGCATTGAATAGTATACCACTGTACAGTTCATTGAAATGTTGGCATCTGTAAAAATAACATCCAAGTCACAAAGAGAGAGAGAAGTCCCACTGTGCAATAGGTAATTTTTTTTAAATCAGCTGAATGGATTGGAAAGGGATGGGGAAAAGTACCAAAGGATTTTTCTTACATAGATCTTAAGGTTGGAAATATGTGTTTCTTGCAATTAAGCCTAATAAAAGTCAATTTTCCCAAAATTTATTGGCAATTTTATCATGCAATGTCCTCATGTCGAGTCAGTGTCCCTATTTTGGGCGTTCTTTATGATTTTTAAATTGAAACTTGAGTGCCACTATGTTGAATTGTCCCAAAGTTGAGGTGTCCGCATGTGGGGTCTCACTGTACACTGATGTTGGTTGGATAACTTGTGCTTGCTGTGTGTGTGTGTTTTGGATTATGTGATTTTGTGATACTTTGATTTATTGACGGAGCTGTTGAACAAGTAAAGTGTCAAAATAGTGTGTGTAAAGAGAAAAATGTGAATACCGTACGTGTGGAATCTCTCTTTTTTGGGCTAAAGATTGTTAGTTCGACCTTTTCTTGAGAGGTTGTGACTTTTTTTTCAAATGTTGGTTTGGAAGAAGGTCTTTCTAAAAATGTTTTTTAGTGAATTTTCGGATAAATTGTGTGTGTGTTTGTGTTCAATTGTATGGTTTTGTGATACGCTGATTTATTGACGAAACTGTTGAACGAGTATATGAGAATGGCTTGTCTGTGGGGAAATACTGTGGGGTATGTTTATTGAAAGCGGTGAATTATTGAATAAATTTCCTGGGACCTAACGAAAGTTTTTATGGCGTCTAGATTCTCTTGCCCGGTTTCCCCCAGACCGGCGTTTCGGGGGGAAGGTTCAATAATTTAGTAAATTCTTGGAAAAAGTTGTGTTTATGTGTATTTGCGTCAGTTTGTATGGTTTTGTGATCCACTGATATATTGACGAATCAGTTGAAGATTATGAAAAGTATGTGTCGCAAACCGGCACCAGGAGGAATGTGAATACAGATTAAATCTCGATGCAAAGAACTTCTGGGAACCGAGAGAAAAAGTGTTATCCATAAATTCGAGATATTCTTTCACAATTGTGACGCTTTTTTCAGAAGTTGGATGTTCATTAGAAGATGGTACTTGTGTTCGGAACACATTTCTGGGACACCAGGGAAAATTTTTTATGCCTTATCGATTCCCCTGAGAAACGGAGACTTTTTTTTATTAGAAATTCGACTTCTTTTACAGCAAACGAAATATCTTAAATCGTTTAGATTCCCTTGGAAAAAGGTGTACTTTTTCAAGAAATTGGAAGTTTGTCGCAAGAGATGATCTATTGTTAAAAAACAAT